>CM048744.1:479425317-479597817 GCA_026315105.1 Locusta migratoria | reverse complement strand
CTGGTGAAATGCCTAATACGGAGTGTGGCCTTGTATGGAGCAGAAACATGGACATTGAAAAATCAAGATGAGAAAAAAATTGAAGCATGTGAAATGTAGATATGGGATGAAATGGAGAAGGTCAGATGGTCTGATAGAACTGAGGACGTACTGGGGATAGTTGGAAAAGAATGAAGGCTGCTGCTGACAATGCAGGGTATAAATCAAAATTGGATAGATCACACTGTACAACAAGATTGCCTTCTAGTTGAGGCAATGGAAGATTTCATCGAAGGGAAGAGATGTAAGAGCAAAAGAAGATACAAGGTAAATGGGGGATGAGTAACCAGCACGGTGGTCCTGGGACTGCATACTTGGACCAAGTGTGAGTGTTTTGTTTCAACTTAAGAGTTAATAGGTTCTTACCAAAATTGGAGTAAAATAGATATACCATCAAGACAACAACATCAAAATCTGGAATGTATGGGTAAATTTGGTAAGGGCAGAAACTCTGTATGCAATTGTGCATATTATGATTAGTTTCAAAGTAGTTACCACCTTTATGAGACTGTCACTATCTTATTCCTTGAAACTAATCAGGGTACGTTTAACCATTATTTTATAATATTCTTTAGTTGCATTTTGATATTAACTTGTTTGCCGTTTGAGTAAACCAATAATGTGACAATGTGTAGTATCTTATCACTTGTCGTGGCAAACCTATACATGGAACACACTGAAGCAAATGATCTAGAATTCACAAAGCTGAAATCAACATGATTCTATCTTACATGGATGACACATTCATGGTGTCTCCACATGGGACAGAAAAAAACTTGGAAGTTCTTAGAACATTTAAACTCTACTCATCATAACATAAATTTCATGAGGGAACTTGAAAAAGAAGGCCAGCTCCCTCGAATCTACTTGTTGATAAAAAGATGAAGAGACATTCCTAGGTCAAAAAGTACATAGAAAATCTATTTCCTCTGACCACTACCTCCATGCCTAGAACCATCACCTTCCATCACAAAGAAATTTTAGTGTTAAAGCCTCTGGTCAATAGAAGTCAAACACGATCTGACAAGAAAGTCTCACCGAAGAACTACAATACCTACAAATAACATACTGAATGAATGGGTATTTATATCATCAAATTGAACAGAACTACAGTCAAATAAAACAACACTTGAGGAAGCAGTTGTGACTGGGATCTAGAAAGGGAAAACAAAAATCATGTATCTTCCTCTTGCTGGTCCAATATTCAGAAAAATCGGTAGACTTCTACAGTAACATGGCATTCAGTGTAATTTTACAACTGGCATGAAACATCTCCTTCAGTGATGGATCTGGTAGGGGTGTGTGTAGGGGGGTGTTAGAATAAGTGTAAGTGTTGGAATAATTATTGTGGAGGAAATCAACTGAACAAACCATAGTGTAAGCTACAGAATAAATTATATTTTGTTAATAATAAGTAATTATGAATACTGTACTTATTTCACATACTTTAATTTGTATTTCTCCTTCTTTTACAACATTTAAGTATATAATACCCCACCGTGTTGGGTTAGTTGGATTACAATTACAGGCCATCATCTGCAGGCCAACAATAAACATTTGTTTATACATTAGTGTTGTGACATCTAAAAAAACAGGGGTTCAATGGCTCTGTGTCAGTATGAACTGAACTCTTACAGGATCACTTTGTTGTCAGTCCATCTGTCTGACTGTCTATCCAACTATTAAACCCATAAATTTCTCATAAATGGGTAAAGAAATCATAGGCGCTGCTTATGGGTATGCTCGGTCACTCAAGCATACCCCAATGAAAATTTTTGTATTATTTTTTCTTTTTGTTACATTTCTAGACTGTAATTAAAATCGACTCTCGCATCTCATAATGGGCGGCTGACTTTTATACACCGCTGTAAAAAGATTATCTTAAAACAAACAGCTAATTGAATTAAAATCCACAGTGACATGTGAGTGAAGTTACTGTTTTCTAAATAGTCTGAATGATAATGGAATGCCACTTGTTAAGTCAATATTGTAAACTGAAGGCAGTAACCTTTAATTGTTGTATTAAATAACCAGAAATAAAGTGGGTTTGCTACAAATTTAACATTTATCTTTCTCTTAGAAGTCAATTGTCTTCAAGGAATTGTATTAGCGTTGTTGTAACATTTTTCATCCTGTTTAGTGAATTAGTGTGTGATGTAACAATGGGTTGTGAACCTATTGGTATTGATAGACATAGTATGACAGCAGAACTGGTTATAGACTATGTTGTTGATAATGTATAGAAAATAAATCTGCAGAAGAATGAAGGCAGAAAGACGATCCTAAGAAAGTGTTTTTGATAGTGAACACAGTATTCACAATAGAGGCATCATTGTCTGGTATGCATTTCTTAGAAGACCAAAACTCTGAAAATGATTTTAGTAGTTACTACAACAGGTTTGTATGGGCACAAAATCCCCACAGTAGTTCAAGAATGTGACATTGAATTTAATGTCTGTTAATTTCTTTACTGTATGTTAAAAATTACTTTTCTCCTTTGAGAGATTAAAATAGTCCTAAATTAACGCCAGATGAGGCAAAACAGAAGAAATACTACAAAAAATATATTGCTTTAAACATCTTTGTATTTGGAATTAGAAAATTAGAAAATAGAGATGTTCAGTACAAGAGGGTTTTTTGTTTTTGTTGTTGTTGTTGTTTGTCAGGGTGTTGGCTCCAGGCTGGCAACTACCCCATCCCCCCTCCCCCCCCCCCCCACTCCCCTCCCCCTGTAAAGCTACTGAGCATACCCCAAGATTTTCAAAAGTCTGTCCCTATGAGAGAAATCAATTTGAAATATATGTAACATATTAAGGTTTCTGGTGACTTCACAGCTTTTAAATCAATGCAATCGAAAGATATGGTCATTCATGTTATTTATCTTGATACTCATAAACTATGATCAAAACCTATGGAGAACTTTCTGATGACGTAGAATCATGAAATTTGACAAGAAGTTAGATTTTACAATAGAAGTAAAAGTAAAACAATCTGACAATTAATTTAATTTGCAGTTATATGTCATAATTTTTTTCCACTGACTATTTAAATTGCATTTGTATTTTATCAGACATCTCAGTAAGTTCTGTATGAATTTTCATTTTTCTTTGCCTCGTAGAGTGATACAGTAGGAATACTTGTGAATATAATTTTCAAATATTTCGTGGCAATTGGCTGAGATACAGTGAAGTGAAACAATGCCTTTACCATATAGTGGTGATAAGTGTTTTGAACTGCAAGTTAATAGGAGACATTAATATAAGCACAATTGCTGTAGTTAAATTAGATCTACTACTGCATTAATGCTTTGATACAGCAGACTACGTAGGGTGTGCACCAAATTACAATGTTGCCCCAGATGCCAGAGATCCTACATCAATGGTCTCCTTGGTAATGTTAAAGATGATCTAGGTTGCCAAAAACCCAGAATGTGTGCATTTTGCATTCCGTGTAAATGTGACATGTATCGCTGGAAGAAGACTATCAATTTAGTCAAGGAGAGTTTTAAGGGGCATCAACAATAAGTGCATTTGAAACAACCAAGCAAACCAGCTACCTCAAAGCAATGCCGTGAAATGAAATTAAATATCTTGAGAAATTTTTTTTCATAGAATGAAACTTTCACTCTGCAGCGGAGTGTGCACTGATATGAAACTGGCAGATTAAAATTTTGTGCTGGAACCAGGACTCAAAGCTGGGACCTTTGCCTTTCACGGGCAAGGGTACTACCGACTGAGCTATCCTGACATCACTCATGATCCATCCTCACAACTTTACTTCTGCCAGTACCTTGCCTCCTACATTCTAACCTTCACAGAAGTTCTCCTGTGAAATTTGCAGAACTAGCACTCCTGGAAGAAAGGATATGGTGGAGACATGGCTTAGTCACAGCCTAAGGGATTCTGGAAACATCTCTTAGGCTGTGGCTAAGCCATGTCTCCGCCATATCCTTTCTTCCAGGAGTGCTAGTTCTGCAAGTTTCGCAGGAGAACTTCTGTTAAGAAGTTAAGAAAGTAGGAGGTGAGGTACTGGCAGAAGTAAAGTTGTGAGGGTGGGCCATGAAGTATGCCAGGATATCAGTTGGTAGAGTGCTTGCCTGCAAAAGGCAAAGGTCCCAGATTCGAGTCCTGGTTCTGGCACACAATTTTAATCTTCCAGGAAGTTTCATGTTTTTTTTTTTTTTTTTTTTTTTTTTTTTTTTTTTTTTTTTTTTTTTTTTTTTTTTGGTGATACATCAAGTTTCTGGCACTATGTACATAATCGGTTTATTGAAATAAAACTGTGAGAATGCCTTTAGGGTCCAGCAGTCAGTTTCTTAAGGTCTCACCCACCATTACTGGAAAACACTGAATGAATTTACATTCCACAGGATGTGTTGACTCTGAAAAATAAAAGAGCATCAAAGAGTGTGGAGGGCATCGAGAGTTTAACTCAGTTGTGGCTTAAAAGTGGCCACAAGAATCTTTGTTTTAAATGGAGAAAGGCATCCTTTGCAAAATGAAAGGGCAAGCTGAGCAGCACATTTACATTTGGAATAGCCACCAAGAAAAATTGAAATGATTTCCAGCTTCACGTACAGTTCATGTATATATCAAAAGGGCCAATAGGTATGAATAATATGTGTAGTCCTCACAGTGGTGCAGCCACAGGGGGGTGGGGGGGAGGGAGGGTGGAAGCTAATGGGAATGGGGCTGAAGGCCCCCCCCCCCCCCAAAGAATCTCTCAAAGGTTTTTTTATTTTATTTTATTATTTTTATTGTTTTCAATTTTTATTTTTTTAAACAGCTCGGCAGCAGAAATTTGAAATAGTACACATGTAATAAATCACAACATAACTATAATTTGCCAAGCACAAGTGAACAAGACAATGGATTGCCAACATGATGCTACCACTAAGTAAGTGTGCTGCTGTTACTGTGACTGGTTTTAACGCCACTGTGGCCAGCTTTGATGCTGCCACTATTGTTACTGCTATACTGAAGTTATGACCCGATTGTTCATATGCAGTGACCCACTGCTTATCAGGTCAGCAATGCCACCAAGTGGAATCTTATGAACAACAATAGCATTATTTTAGTTCAGTTTTTACAAATAGTCTCATGTTAATTAAACTGTAAAGATATTTTTCTTTGGCTAGTAACATAGAAGCTGCTTAATTATTTTATGAGCTGATTATATACACTCCATTTCCACCATGTTGCTTTTCTTCCACTTCCAAATTAATGAGAGCCTACTAATTTTTTTTTAATTTTTTTTTTTTATTTTTTTTTTTATTTTTATTTTTTTTATTTTTTTTTTATTTTTTTTTTTTTTTTTTTTTGTGGTATAACTGGTTAAATTACAAGAAGTTTGAAAATAATTCATAGATTAATAAATTCAGAAGGCTTTATTTAAAAAAAAAAAAAATAGCCCCCTCCCCCCAGTACTGAATTCTGGCTGTGCCACTGAGTCCTTGACACAGGGAGTCAAGATTCGTTTACCATTCACAGAATGAATATCTCCCCCCAATGTAACTGAAACCACAACTTTTGGAGATAATGGTATTTGAATCATTCTACACTCTTCTGAAGGATGAAGATTTCTTTTTGTCAGCTACTACTGTTCATGAGTGACACTTGGCTCATGTTGAAACAATATATGTAGACACCATTTATTCATTCCGTTCTAAGCATTAATAATGATTTCAGGTTTTGGAGTTTTATGCAGCTCGTCAGCGTGACATGCCATCTCTACTGCCAGTTTTGACAAACGCCATGCAGACTATCATGGAACACACACAGTGGACTGATCGCACTGTGTTGCAGATTGAATCATGGATTCGTCAATATCTCAGCGAATATTGAGTGCAGATGTGTCCTTATCCTTGAAACTTTGGTTTCACTTCAGAAACATCAAAATATACCCATATGAACTATAAATAAAAATCTGCTTTCAGTATAGTAAGAAAGAAGAGAAATTGCAATGTTTGGAAGAGCATTGTAGTTGCTTCTTTGAAGATCAGTACAATTGTGGTACCAGTACTTTTGTAGGTCAGTTTTAACAAGGGTACTGGACATATTCAAATAGATATGCAGTTACAGTTTTATAGGTGTAGATGATGATGTATGTAATAAAATGTATTTAATGATGTATGTAATAAAATGTATTTATTTTAATTATAAAATCATGGATCTTGTATTATTTCTTTTATTAAACAGAATATACCAGCAAATTTGCCTCTTAGTACACCTACCTTATTTACTGATTGGTATGTGTATATTAACATGTGGTGAGTTTATGGAAACACATTGTGATCAAAAATTTCAAAAGATGTACAACCGGGACTACATACACATGGAAAAGATTAACAGTGGTAAGTGGGAACTGTATTCAATAAATACATTTCTTACTGGAAAAACTCTTAGAATACGCACTAGGGAAAATATCCTCTACCCTCTTCAGTCAGATAAATTCAAATTAGTATTGCAATGAGAATGTGTCTGTTTCCTAAACAAATTTTCGTTAGAAAATTGTAACTATAATTTTAAACCACACTGGGCACTCATTGTATCACTCTCCCACAAATAAAATAATAAAAAAGTATTGGACAAAACTGTCTGAAATTAGACTAGATTTGTTGTCCATTACACAGATCCATGTTGAGGAAATCCTCATGGATGTGATACAGGTCACCAGTATCTCAAGAATGAAACAAGAGCTGGAAACATTTTCAATGAAAAACTTGTGTGGTTTCTGAACACTGTGCACTGTTGAAATTTTTGTGAACTTGAAATTCTTCAGTATTGATTAACCTGAAAATAAATACTGCCAGCATTAGTGTGACCTTTATGCACCACTCGGAGGGTGCCAAATTATAGACCAGCATCATGCTTATGCCAACACATTCAGAGAAGGGTGGAGTTTCAAGGCTAGCTAATAAGCACCATTGTTGAGTAATTTGAAATCATGACTGGGGTTCAGAGAAATTTTAGCTTTTGAGACTTTGAAAATGTCTCAGCTGTGCTCACTTGGAATGATTCTTGACTGGTGTGACTGTGATAAATCTTTCTCTTTTAGACTCCACTCATGTGGAGATTGCACAGCAGACTTCGCATATCGTTAGCCCTGGAAAGGGCTGATTAACATTGTTCTCACTGGAAATTTAAGATCTCAGGTGCTCGATCACCTGCCCATTTTGCCTAATGCACATTTGCACTCACTGGTGGAAACTGGTCTTGACATCATTCAAGATCTGATGTGTGATTACCTGGAACGCCACCACAATTCTTTCACTCATATCTTCTCGCATCATCAGGTGAGTGGAGTACACCTTCTGCTTCTCAGTTCCCCCATAAGAAGTAGTCCATGGTGTTAAATCTGGCAATCTTGGCAGGAATACATGAAATGCACTGAAATACCAATCCATCGATTCAGGTAAGTTGCATTAAGGTTCCTTCTGACAGATAAGGTCCTATGGCAAGGTTGCCCTCATGTTGACACCACATACATGCTTGTATGTCCAAAGGGATATTTTCTAGTAAATGAGGCACCAGATTCTCAAAAGTATGAAGATCGTTCATGCCATTCAACATTTTGGCCTAAAATACAGGAACTATCATGTAAGGAAAAAAATAAAAAAAAGATAAGAAAAGAAAATGATCACCTCAACACAGATCTATAGAACAAACCAATTAATCTAATCTAATCTAAACTAATCCAACTATGCCTGCCCAGATATTGATTAACCACCATCTCTGTGTTGTGATCATGTTGCCAGTGAGGATTTGCTTCCGCCCAGCAGTGTGCATTATGGAGATTGACTCCTCCCATGTTGTTAAGTTTGCCTCATCTGTAAAGAGAGTGCATGCAAGGGAAAAATGGATCACAACGTTTTTGTGTATCGACCCATTGAATAAATGCCAGGCATATCTCTGGATCCACATGCTCAATTGCTTGGTGATAGATAAGCAATATGGGTGGAATTTAAAGTATGTTAAAACATGAGATACCGTTGATTGAGGCACACCATTCATCCGCTGAATCTGATGAGTTGAAAGGTATGGATCTTCAGTGACAATAGCATGAACTCCCAGTGCAATCACCTCTCTCGTGTCCATCTTTTGTCTCTGTCTTTTCAAGCTACCTCTTTCAGCTCATCTTACCAGAGACCTAATTGTTTCCTTTGTCGGATGACGGACATTGGGATACCTTTCAACATTCAATCTTTGCGCGGCTGCATGATTATTGTAACATTCGCCAACAATTTTTATCATTCTCTCTATTTCGAATGGCATGTCATTAGCCATATCGGTCATATGTATTAGAGTTGGAAAATAAATTGCACTGATCACTTTTACTAATCTTGGTTTTCTTAGGTTCTTCCCCTCAACAACAATCCAGCAAGCATGTTGCAGGACAACTGACTTATTACAGTTTTAATGTTTACTTGCTATAGAGTAATTACATTCTAGCACTTCCAACCGATACTCATCTTTTCAACATTACGCTGTATGGGGGTTCTGCTCGCTGCAACATTATTCTCCTGGAGCGTCGTGGTAGAAATAAATACTCGTAGGTACAATTTATCACTTCTTCTTTAATCAAACTGCTTCTCCACTAAAACATTACAACTTCCAAACATACAGAATGCATCAGAACTTAGCTGGTAGTACTTACATTTTAAAACATCAGACTGACCTAGCTTCCAGAGCACTGGACAAACAACTAAAACTCAAACTCCCCCACGCAAGGTGGTGAGACAAATATATGACATCGACAATAATGACATTACATTACGCATTGTTCATAACAATTGAATATACTAATTTGCAATTAGTAAACAGACAAGTAAAACATTCCATGTACTCAAAAATAATCGCAATATAGAATGAAAACTATACATACAATAATTTTGGGTGGCGCATATCTTTTTAAGTTGAAATCACGGACCTTGCTGTTTGGCAAGAAAGTGCGATGTTAAATGTCAATTAATTAGTTAATGAGTACATCATACATGTTCCTAACATATATGAACTATCAAATATATATCTCACATCAGTCAACATATACAAAGAATTACAATAATCAAATCTCGACTATTACTTTAATTAACACAATTAGCTGATCAATACAACTTGTTTATGAGCCTAACACATATACAATGCTATTTATTTTCATTTCCTTTTTCCTTACAAAAGTTTTTACAATTTGTCTGATTAGTTACTGAAATAATGTACAATGACTAAACTACTGTTTATAGAACTGTCTGGAAATGTCTTATACAAATCTCTTAATTAATTAAATCTATCACTCGTTCCCTAATCACAGTATCACTGAGACACTGTCCTACACTGATTCCTAGGCTGGCTAATTCATTTGTAACTAACATCACACGCAACATGTATCACTATTGAACCACACAATTCTGGCTCCGACGCAGACGGTATCGTACGATAACATTGAGATGAGAGGGCCAGGCAGTATCATCACACAGTGTACATGACCCACATGTTTACACAAGCTTGCCGTAGTTTCTACCACAAATCTCTTAATTAATTAAATCTATCACTCGTTCCCTAATCACAGTATCACTGAGACACTGTCCTACACTGATTCCTAGGCTGGCTAATTCATTTGTAACTAACATCACACGCAACATGTATCACTATTGAACCACACAATTCTGGCTCCGACGCAGACGGTATCGTACGATAACATTGAGATGAGAGGGCCAGGCAGTATCATCACACAGTGTACATGACCCACATGTTTACACAAGCTTGCCGTAGTTTCTACCACAAATCTCTTAATTAATTAAATCTATCACTCGTTTCCTAATCACAGTATCACTGAGACACTGTCCTACACTGATTCCTAGGCTGGCTAATTCATTTGTAACTAACATCACACGCAACATGTATCACTATTGAACCACACAATTCTGGCTCCGACGCAGACGGTATCGTACGATAACATTGAGATGAGAGGGCCAGGCAGTATCATCACACAGTGTACATGACCCACATGTTTACACAAGCTTGCCGTAGTTTCTACCACAAATCTCTTAATTAATTAAATCTATCACTCGTTCCCTAATCACAGTATCACTGAGACACTGTCTTACACTGATTCCTAGGCTGGCTAATTCATTTGTAACTAACTTCACACGCAACATGTATCACTATTGAACCACGCAATTCTGGCTCCGACGCAGACAGTATCGTACGATAACATTGAGATGAGAGGGCCAGGCAGTATCATCACACAGTGTACATGACCCACATGTTTACACAAGCTTGCCGTAGTTTCTACCACAAATCTCTTAATTAATTAAATCTATCACTCGTTCCCTAATCACAGTATCACTGAGACACTGTCCTACACTGATTCCTAGGCTGGCTAATTCATTTGTAACTAACTTCACACGCAACATGTATCACTATTGAACCACGCAATTCTGGCTCCGACGCAGACAGTATCGTACGATAACATTGAGATGAGAGGGCCAGGCAGTATCATCACACAGTGTACATGACCCACATGTTTACACAAGCTTGCCGTAGTTTCTACCACAAATCTCTTAAGTAATTAAATCTCTCACTCGTTCCCTAATCACAGTATCACTGAGACACTGTCCTACACTGATTCCTAGGCTGGCTAATTCATTTGTAACTAACTTCACACGCAACATGTATCACTATTGAACCACGCAATTCTGGCTCCGACGCAGACAGTATCGTACGATAACATTGAGATGAGAGGGCCAGGCAGTATCATCACACAGTGTACATGACCCACATGTTTACACAAGCTTGCCGTAGTTTCTACCACAAATCTCTTAATTAATTAAATCTATCACTCGTTCCCTAATCACAGTATCACTGAGACACTGTCCTACACTGATTCCTAGGCTGGCTAATTCATTTGTAACTAACTTCACACGCAACATGTATCACTATTGAACCACGCAATTCTGGCTCCGACGCAGACAGTATCGTACGATAACATTGAGATGAGAGGGCCAGGCAGTATCATCACACAGTGTACATGACCCACATGTTTACACAAGCTTGCCGTAGTTTCTACCACAAATCTCTTAATTAATTAAATCTATCACTCGTTCCCTAATCACAGTATCACTGAGACACTGTCCTACACTGATTCCTAGGCTGGCTAATTCATTTGTAACTAACTTCACACGCAACATGTATCACTATTGAACCACGCAATTCTGGCTCCGACGCAGACAGTATCGTACGATAACATTGAGATGAGAGGGCCAGGCAGTATCATCACACAGTGTACATGACCCACATGTTTACACAAGCTTGCCGTAGTTTCTACCACAAATCTCTTAATTAATTAAATCTATCACTCGTTCCCTAATCACAGTATCACTGAGACACTGTCCTACACTGATTCCTAGGCTGGCTAATTCATTTGTAACTAACTTCACACGCAACATGTATCACTATTGAACCACGCAATTCTGGCTCCGACGCAGACAGTATCGTACGATAACATTGAGATGAGAGGGCCAGGCAGTATCATCACACAGTGTACATGACCCACATGTTTACACAAGCTTGCCGTAGTTTCTACCACAAATCTCTTAATTAATTAAATCTATCACTCGTTCCCTAATCACAGTATCACTGAGACACTGTCCTACACTGATTCCTAGGCTGGCTAATTCATTTGTAACTAACTTCACATGCAACATGTATCACTATTGAACCACGCAATTCTGGCTCCGACGCAGACAGTATCGTACGATAACATTGAGATGAGAGGGCCAGGCAGTATCATCACACAGTGTACATGACCCACATGTTTACACAAGCTTGCCGTAGTTTCTACCACAAATCTCTTAATTAATTAAATCTATCACTCGTTCCCTAATCACAGTATCACTGAGACACTGTCCTACACTGATTCCTAGGCTGGCTAATTCATTTGTAACTAACTTCACACGCAACATGTATCACTATTGAACCACGCAATTCTGGCTCCGACGCAGACAGTATCGTACGATAACATTGAGATGAGAGGGCCAGGCAGTATCATCACACAGTGTACATGACCCACATGTTTACACAAGCTTGCCGTAGTTTCTACCACAGTGTGAAGTCAAACCATACAGTATCAAGTGCACTCTTTTAGAAAATTACTTAGGAAACTAACGGATGTGTCTTTCAGGAGGGAACCTTTACATATATTCATATAAGTAATGAAACACTGAAATACCTAAGGAGGTTAAAACCTCCTTGGAAGTACCCCATGATAATACATTCTTCTGAAATATGAAGAGAAGGCAGAAACGACAGATGTGCTCTAGAAAGTCAATTGCAAGACAAAGTGACTCAGCTGCATTTTATCTTATGTGCTCTAATTATTCATATTGAGAAAACTGTTGTTTGTACAGATTTGGAGTCCCACGAGGCAAAACTGTTCAGAATTCAACAAGGCAGAATTTTTCTGAATCCCTTAACACACATTGTTTCTAAGTCCAAAAGAGAAAAAATTATCACAGTCACACCAGTCAATAATCATTCCAAATGAGCACAACTGAGAAAATTTCAGTCCCCAAAGGTAAAATTTCTCTCAACCCCCAATCATGATTGCAAATTCTGCAACAATGACATTAATTAATTAGCCTCGCAACTCCACCCTTCTCTTCTCTGATTGTGATAGCATAAGCACAATGCCGGTCTCTGATTTGGCACCCTCCAAGTGGTGCACATTGTGTTAAGCTAATGCCAACAGTATTTACTTTCATGTTAATCTGTATTGAAGGATTTCAAGGTCATTTCAAGTTCTCAAAAATTTCACCAGTGTTTAGAGTTCAGAAACCATACAAGTTTTTCAATGAAAATGTTTCCTGATATTGCTTCGTTTTTGAGATACTGGCGACCTGGGATAGTTACAATGAAGTGCCATTTAGCAACAAATGATTGGTTTTTCAAAAACAAAAAGTTCCTTAGAAAAATGCTTATTTTTAATACATTATATGAATATGGAATAAAAAATAGGAGTTCCGATTTCTAAAAATGAACTTGGCCTTGATTTGACCTTGAAAACAGGGTTCAAAGTCATTTCAAGGTAACTATTCCATGACTCCCTAAAAACCTTACAACTTTCACTTAGACACTTTTTGTAGAACTGTGCTACTCCACACTAAGAGATATCACCCGGAATAGTTTACAATAGGACAGCCTGTATACATCATTTGGTTCCATTTAAGAATTCAACAGTGGAGTACTCAGTAAACTTTTGCTTGACTTAAAGAGTTATCCTAAAACATTAGACCACATGACAGAATGGATGAAAGTAAGCAAAAGTCTCCTACATCTGACAACACTTGTATTGCAAATACAGATTTGGTAAGTCATTTGTGCAGTTCTGTGGTGTGTTCCTCCCAACTGGATTTATTATCAAGCTGTAGTCCCAGGAATTTAATACTGTCAATTGCTTCAGTCTGCTCTTCATCATATTTTATGATTATGCTGGATGGAAACCTCTTACATGATCTGAACTGCATGTAGTGAGTCTTTTCAAAGTTTAATGTCAGTGAGTTGGTTTTAAACCATTTTTAATGTTCATGAAAATATCATTAGCAGACCTTTCTAGAATTATGCTTAACATACTAATCATTGCAATACTTGTATTATCTGCAAACAAAACGAACTCTGCTTCTGGCAGTGTAACTGATGACAGGTCATTAATCTACACAAGATTGACCCTTGTGAGACACCACATATGATTACTTCCCAATCCGATAATGACTGATGGCTTAATTCACTAGTCCCTTCCACTGACAAACCTTGTGTTCCCTAAATGGGTTTTTCCAACATGTTGATGACATCATGAGTCAAAGCACACAAGTGTAATCGCATCATAAAATAATGCCGAAACATCTTTCAAAACACAAGGACATGTTAGATGCAAAACTTGGGCATAATTTTTTTCACTTGTAACCAAAACAAATGTTTGTTTGTCACACAAGGGTCTGATAGGTTGGATTTGTTTTAATAACAATTAAGTTAATAATTAGGTTGAACTGTGATATAAATTTTTTGGATTTATATCATCTCTGAATATATAGGATCAAAATTGGTGACTTTGTAAAATCCAATGTCAAATAAAAATGGCAATGTAGAAATGAAATGTAAATTATTTATATGCCAATAGTGTTAAGGGTATTTGTTGGCAGCCGCAGCAGAGTGTTCGAGTGCACTGAGGTGCTATGCTTTGATGTGCAAGACCATTCCCTGTCGGGGGTTCTAATCCTCCCTTGGGCATGGATGTTTGTGTTATCTTCATTATAAATTAGTTTATAAGTAATTTGTAAGTTTAGAGACTGATGATCCTATAGTTAATTGCCGTAAGCTTAACAAACATTTGAACATTTGTAGGCAGTGGATTTAAAAAATATAAAATGACATTTTTATTTATAATATTTATGTCTCCAAAGAACAAATCCAACATTTTGATTTTTTTTTTTTTCCAGATATTTTAGTTTTCCAATCTGGCAACCCTGTCTTTAGTACATTCAAATCGCTTAAACTGGATGATTTTGCCAACTGCTGTATTGGTACAGTTCCTATCAGTATAAAATTGTGTTGTGACATACCTGACAACCATTAACTTTCATTTCTGTGTTTTGTTGTTAGAAAAGACAATTTACCTTAGTGGAATAGGAAGCTATTGTTCTCTTAATAAGTTTCATGAACCTCATTGTGATCCTTCATAATTGTCAGAAATACTGTGTACGTAATTCTGATAGTCATATGTAAAATGAAAGGTTTACCTATGGTGTTTTCTGGGATTCCTGATGAAGACGCTGAGTTATAACATTGAAATATTGTGTTAGACGTGGACCTCCAGCAGTACATCTAATTCTAAGAGATGATAACTAAAGTTGAAAAATTATTGTGCAGCAAAGAAAGTGTCTTATTTAAAGGAGTAGTAAATAAAATATATATCAGTATGTCTAAAAAACACCACAGTTAGCTCCTTTTGTGAATGAGAAGTTTGAAATTTGGCTCAAAGTTGCCTAGGGCTGTGATCTATAATGGTGCAAAAACATGGCATCATACAGCATCATCCTTAATCCTTGTACTCAGCGACATTTCAAAGGGTAGCATGTCAATGTTTGGGGTGGGGGTGGGGGAAGAAATAATAATATGAGTCCAGAACTGACACTATCCTTTGAGGTTTAACGTTGGTTAATGATATCTCCTTGGCACCAAATTTTACATCAGTTCTGCCCAACACCACTGACAACTTGTCTCACAATGGAAAGTCCATCACACATCTCTTACCCACATTTCACACATTATTGTGCCACTATTGGGAGGAGATCATAACTTTGATACCCAGCATTAAGACCATTCATTTTGTCTCTACCTTGGGTGCCCAACACACAACTGTTCAGAATTGACATTAAAAGGCTTCAGGGGATAACATGAAGGGCGTCCATGAACCCATACCGTCAATTCAATTCATTTATTTGTTTGCAGACAACAGTAAGTTGCATAAAACATCATCAATATTTAACATCCATATATATGCTGGTTAAAGAAGAAATAAAGATGGAGTTTTAACAGTACAACAACTTACAATAATAAGGTACACAAGTAAACTTCTATGAAACATTTGATACAAATATAAATAATATAACACACAACACATTCTTTAACCTTATATTTTAATATGCAGAACACATCCTTTAAACTGTATTGTAAGGTCATGCATTTTGTTGTGCAGAAACTCATGTGTGCTGTAGAAGGCTTTTTGTGTAAGCCAGGATTCAGTAATTGTGGTGTCGCACAAGTATAAAGTGCACGCCACATACTTACGCCGCGCGCCGCCATGCATTCACGGCGCGGCGTTCTTACGACGTCAGCCATGAGTTCTCTCTGATACAACTCCGCTCGTGGCCACCACTGAACGACATCGTTCACTTGGGACTGAGGTAGGAACAAGTTAACACTTCGGAATCAGATAGGCACCAGTGAAGACTTGGCTATCGGGTAGGCACTAGGCTGGCCTCTAGCTCAACTATGTATCAGCATTCTGCAGTACTGAGCTATGTAAAAGTTAAGTATAACTAAGTCTCTATGAAATATATATATCTCATTCTAATTTACTCTAGTGTTTCTAGTTTCTGCTGTCCCACTGGCTGGTCACCTCCATACCTGCACACGCGTGCATCCTTTATTCCTGTGTCGGTCTCTTTCTACTCGGCCACCGACACCTACGACAACCAGTGGACGAGACACAAAAGTGGCGATGAGGCTGGGATACAAAAGTGGCGACGAGGAGTGATAGAAGAACCGTGGACCAGTCCACTTGCGGCAGCCAGACAGCAGCAGTCGGAGCACGCAGAAATTGCTCCCGCCCACCCACCCTTATTATAAGATTTTGGAGGAACATATTCTGTTACGTGTTTTGTGGACTTTTTTGTTGCAGTGCTTCCCCATTTACATTTCATTTGTGTTTTGTTATAATTTTCTTGTATGCGCGGCGCCTAATCGGTCAGCATGGCCACTACCCCGAACCCAAACTTAATGGAAATTATTTAGTTACAGACGGCGCAAATCATGCAACTACTCCAAGCGGTGTCCCAGTTAACAGCGCAAGCCGCTAACCAACAACAGCCGTCGCTTCAGCCGCCCACACCTGCCGCTGCACCGCTCCCTACGTTCCGCCAGTACGACGAACGTGAGGAAGAATGGAGCGATTACTTCGCACAGTTTCAAGAACTCGTCGCGGCTCATCAAATTACAGGTCAGACTATAAAGCATATGTTCCTCTCTGTTGTGGGCCCAAACACCTTCGTATTACTGCAGAAACTTTTCCTCCATGCATCTCCTCATGATCTAGAATTCGATCAAATTGTAGATGCACTGAATGCTCATTATGAGAGAAAAGTTCTCTTAGCTGCAGCGCGGTACCGATTTTTCAGACTTAAAAAATTATCGTAGCAGTCACACCAGGAATGGATCACTGACTTGAAGGGCTTAACCCACAAATGTAAATTTATTTGCTCTTGTGGACTTTTTTATAGTGATGTTATCTTGAGGGATGCAATTACGCAGAACATTCAGGACCCCAGAATTAGGGCAGCGATACTGAAACAGTCAGACCCCTCATTAGACAGTATACTGCAGCTTATTGAAAAGCATGACACCTTTGACTTAGCAGATGTAGAAATGCAGAGCCACAGTGTTAATTCAGTGCACCGCAACGGACGCTTTCCTAGCCGTAGTTCTCAGTATAGCACTAGTGATTCTTATAATTCTACCGACCATGCTGAACAGACAGTGAACAGTAAATCTTGCCCCCAGTGTGTATCTCGCCACAAACATCTGCATTGCCCTAGTCACAATGCAACCTGTTATCAATGTGGCAAATCGGGACATGTACAGTCAGTGTGTATGCAGAATGTAAATTCAAAGAATGGTGCCGTTAGTAACAGTGCTTCACACAGTGCAAGAACGATTCATTCCGTACATGTCATACACACTGTGAACTTGGACAGTGTTTCTTTTGATTCTCAAATGCAAGAAAGTTTTTCTGCACCTATTACAAATTATGTAGTGAGCCACGTAGCAAGTGCCGCCGAGCGCGTAAAACTGTGCAACGGAAAAGGGTTCGGGACACGCAAAATGACTATGTACAGTGCAATCCTGTAGTGAACCTAGTGCCTTCTGCAATTTCTCCTTGTAATAGTGCCCAGTACTGTGTAGCTAGTGACAGTAGACTTGATGTAGCTACTCAAAGTAATTTTAGTGCAGCAGCCTCGCATTGCGCGGACGTTGAACCGGCGGTAGTGCCATCTAGTGACACTGTTGTTAATCTGCTGTGTGCCGATTCTGCGCCGCTTACTTCACAACGTGGCCTGCGCATGTGCAAGTGTAGCAAACAAACTGTAGCAGACGTTGCCCACATTCGCGCACCGGTCGTGTGCCAAAAGCACAAACTTTTTGTGACTCTTTCCGTAGAAAATAAGACTGTGCAATTTCAGCTTGATACTGGTTCCGCTGTCACATTAATTAATAAAGACACTTATGAACTTTTGGTTTCACCAAAATTGTCGCCGTCCCAGCAAGTGCTCACTGCGTACATAGGCTAGGAACGTGTAGCCTGCCCGCCTCTTTTCAAGGTGTAACAAAAACAGTTACTTTTGTTGTTCTTCAGGGCAAATCTACACAGAACATTTTTGGACTAGATGCATTCGATTTGTTTGGCTTATCAATTCAAAGAGATGTACTTCAAATTTCGTCAGTAGTGCCTCAGGACAAAATCAATGCATTGTGTGAAAAATATAGTGACTTGTTTTCACCGGAACTCGGTTGTGCAAAAGACTTCGTGGCACATGTAACTCTAAAAGAATCTGCAGTACCAAAATTTCGTAAAGCTAGACCAGTGCCTATCGCAATTCGTGATAAAGTTGTCGAAGAACTTAAACGTTGGCAGGATAGTGGGGTAATTTCTCCTGTTTCTGCGGTCAGTGGGCCTCGCCTTTAGTAATTATAACCAAGCCGTCAGGAAAACTTCGTCTCTGTGTGGACTTCAAATCAACAGTGAACAGTCAAACAATTGTAGACACTTACCACCTGCCCAGACCTGAGGAACTAATGGACAAATTAGGACAGTCTCGCTTCTTTTCTAAGATTGATTTAGCAGAGGCATACTTACAGATTCCGCTTGATGACGAGTCAAAAAAGTTTTTCGTCATTAATACTCACATGGGCCTTTTTCAATTTCAACGCCTACCCATTGGCATGAAATATATATCTCATTCTAATTTACTCTAGTGTTTTTAGTTTCTGCTGTCTCACAGGCTAGTCACCTCCGTACCTGCACACGCATGCATCCTTTATTCCTGTGTCGGTCTCTTTCTACTCGACCACCGACACTTACGACAACTGGCGGACGAGACACAAAAGTGGCGATGAGGCTGGGATACAAAAGTAATCATTTGAAATTTAATGACATCCACTTCTCTTATGCCTTGGGGTAACTTATTATAATACACTTTACCAATCTGAAAAAACTGCCCTTTGTTTCAGTTAAATTATCCCACGGTATGTTCAATGAATGATTTCCTTGTGCAATAGTTATGAACACAAAAACAGTCAACAAAGCTTCACATCTCTTATAGTATTTTATTTTTTACTTGAGAATACTTTCATGTTTCCGTGACAAAACACTTATCACATTCATCAAAAAAAACTTTGATGACTTTCATGTTTTCTCGGTCCAAATATATCAGTGGTTGTGTTTCTATCACAGGATGAAGTTAAAAAAAAATATAATATCTTGAAAAGTTAGCTTTTATGATGGCCACTATAGTTAGTGCATAGTTTTCTTTTTGTGGGTATTCCAACACAGTTTACTATCAAAATAAATACCTAGTTATTTTACTGGTTTTTTGAGGTCTTTTTCCTCATCAATATTTCTGAAGGAGAAGAGGACTTCATATTTTACAGTAAGAAAATCAGATTTATTATTTCAATTGACAACTATCTTTCATTTTCTGTTTGTCAAATATGTGGTCAGCAATGCTAAATCTGCACCAGTAATTCCATGATTTCAAAGTAATCATTCATTTGCTTTTTCATTAGTGCTGCAATGATTTTTTGCTATTATTGGAATTATAGCAATAGGCCTATAATTTTCTGTCTCCTTTTTTTATAAATGGGTACGACAATTGTTAGTTTCAAGCTATCAGGAAATGTACCCTCTGATAAAATCCTGTTTGTTAGATACCAGTATGTCAGGGGATTAACTATGGGTCCTGTTATTTTCTTTATAATATAACTGGAAAGAACATATATATCCTCTGTTTTGGAGTTACTGAATGGATAGGCATCCACTTAAAAATTAGCCAATCAGCTTTCATCACTACTTCATCTGAGATAAGAGGTTTTAGCCCTTGAGACTGTTAGTTTCAGATTTACTTTCATCTGAAGTGGCTACTTTCCCGAATGAATAAAAGTTATTCAGGTCTTTTGCTGTTAAGGATACAGGGATGTTCTCTTTTACAGCACCAGATTTAGCTTTTAATATTTTCCATGCTGCTTTGGATTTGTTGGTGGACTCGGAAATGTAATTTCCATTGGCTTTTTTCTTAGCTGCACAAATTTTTTTGTGTAGTTTTAATTTTTTTTAATTGATATATGCTGATCTAAATATGTCATTTATTTAGGAGAATCCTTAAGTTATGTAAGTAAGGGAATACCATTTGGTAACACTTCTTTTATGTTTCATCTTGCCAAAAAACTCATTTAACTTTGTAGTGAGTGGACAACTATGATTAAAGGCAGCTTTGATTTTATGTAGAAAATAATCAAAAGTCCTGTCCATTGATGCATTATCCATGGCACTGGAGTCCCAGTTAATGTTGATTAGCCGATGTGTAACATCTGATACATTTGAAACTTTTAACTGTCTTAGTGAACTAGGTTCAATTAATTTATGTTGCTCTTTTCTAAGCTAAGATAGTTTCAAAAACATACCATCCTGTTCAGACAGCATAGGTCTGATAACATTTAAATCTAAACACTCATTACTTTTATTTGAATTCACATTATTTAGGCAAGCATTGAATCTGTTAGGTTGAGTTTTATGGCGACAGAAACTGAATGGCTTCAGAGTATCCAACAGGAGTCTAGTTGTAGAATTTTGTACAATCAAATCAGTATTTATATTCCCCAAAATTAAAATCTTATACATCGTGTATCTAAGTAAATTAGTTAGCAAGTTCTCTATATGGTCTACTAGGATTTCATCAGAAATTTTTGGTACACAGTGAACTGACACAACAATGACCCAGCATTCAGAGAAGAAGATTGCTGCTACCTCAAATTCTCCCTTTTCAACTAAAAGCTTAAGATCAATTACACTGACTTTGTGATTTAAATCACTTTTTATTAGTACTGATACAACACCATCCCAACTGGGATGTATAGCTGACATTCATCTTCCTTAAGCCAGTGTTCATTTAGGTACAGCACATAACATTGTAGCAAATTAATAACAGCCAACCAGTTGCAATAATAGTTGTTTAATAAACTTGACCACAGTTTCAACAAGATATAAACCTGTCTTCTTCTGAAATACATGTAAACCTATAGACAATGTGACAACATAAATTAAAATTCATAATCCTTATGTCTGAAATATGCGTCTTACCAAGCCTATTATTTAAACATTGTGAAATACAAATCAGAATAAAACTGTTACTTTCTATTCTTGCATATAACAGGAATTGGACATCCCTATGATCTAGGGAATGTGGTTTAGATTGAAAGATGTGTCATCATCATTGTAGAACTTCTAGAAATAGTTCTAGTTCTGTAAATTTATTTATTTGTCACTGTATGTCAATGTGAAGAAAAACAGAATTTTTATCTTTATCTTGTAAATCTAGTAAAGGTCTATCATTACATGACATCTGTTTAACAGCAACTTGAACTGTCTTCCAATGCTTTATACTGTTTTGTGGCATATGTCATATTTAATATACTATCTGGGTTTCCATGGTACTTTTCCAATACTTTGTTTGTTGTTTCTATACTGTGAGTCTTCCAATTGGAAATAGGCCTTAAAAAGCTTTGTCTTGGCTCCTCTTAAGACACCTATTGATAAATGTTTGTTTCTTTCCTAAGGAATTTGGACTGCTTGTATTTGGTTTATATTGATCAGATTTCAGAATTTGTGTTAAATGTATCTCTTTTTTCACAGAGATCAAGCATTTTAATCTTTCTTTCTTGACTGAAATTGGTTTGATTTTTTATTAATTGTGCAAATCTTGTAAAAAATTGTTTTTTACCTCACCCTATTTCTATATTTCCCATTCAGATTGAAATGGAACCACTCTAACCTTTCAGTTTCAAAATTAAAACTATCATGCATTTATTCATATCATTGTCAACAGATGAGACAAGTAAGTTATTAAAAGTCTTTACTCAAATATTTAGTTCTGGCTTGTCATGCCTGTCTGGTAGTGCAGAGAGTATTAGATTGGTCTTACTGCCGAGTGGTGTAAGTTCTTCAACTGCAATGTTTATCATACTGTTATTGTTTGATGTCACCTCAATGTCATTTGTACCAGCCACAACTATCACTGTGTCATTTGGACCAAATTCTTTGGCCAGCCTATTTACATTTCTTATCAAGGCTGGTGCTATGAGGCCTGAAGATGAACGGAACAAAATACCAAGTACATGTAAAGGAAAACGAGCTCTTGGTGAAGTAGCAACCAGTCACTCAGAAGAATCAACGAAAATATCAAAGAGAAGAAAGAAAATTGTACTTGTGCTTTCTGATGACCATGGGCGGTATTTAACCAACTCGATTAGTAATGAACTAGATACAACTTATAGTGTATAAAGCATCGTAAAGCTTTACCTTATCACTTCTGTATAAGCTGCATCTGGCTTTACGATGCTTTATACACTATAAGTTGTATCTAGTTCATTACTAATCGAGTTGGTTAAATACCGCCCATGGTCATCAGAAAGCACAAGTACAATTTTCTTTCTTCTCTTTGATGTTTTTGTTGATTCTTCTGAGTGACTGGTTGCTACTTCACCAAGAGCTCGTTTTCCTTTACATGTACTTGGTATTTTGTTCCGTTCATCTTGAGGACTCATAGCACCAGTCTTTTTGGACGCACATTTAGATGCACGAATAACTGGTTGCTTTCGGTTGACCTATAATCACTTAGGCCCAATAATTCTTGTCTATGTATTCAAGGAGAATCTATACCTGCTCATGTTACAGAAGCATTTTTTCATTGGTTACATTTCCTTTTCTTCAGAGTGGTTTCATTTCCTTTTAGTGCTGGGTCAATCTTCCCACATCTAAACTGTAACTTTAACTTGCAAGTTACACCCGCATTTTTCACACAGATTTTTGTTGTTATTTTCGGGAGATTTCATATTAGGTAAAAACTCACAATGGGTTTCACTATTTATCGATAATACACTTTATCTGTTTTTATTGGTGAACATAGTATTGTTTACAAAGTTTGACACATCCTATCCATTTCTCATAACTTTCCATTGCTCCAGTTTGAGATTAGATTAGATTAATACTAGTTCCATAGATCATATATACGAGACTTCGTAATGATGTGGAACGTGTCAGTTTAGTAAATGGTGTCTATACATGACAATATTTTAAGGATTTTTTAATTTTCATTTTATTTATTTATTTTTATTTTATTTGTTTAAGTTTTATCTAAAAATTCATCTACAATGTGAAAGGAGTGGCCATTCATAAATTCCTTTAATTTCTTTTTATACCAGTTGTCTATCTGTCAGATTTTGTATGCTACTTCGTAAGTGACCAAAGACTTTTGTGGCAGCATAATTCACCCCTTTCTGTGCCAAAGTCAGATTTAATGTTGAATATCTCCCTTTCTCTTAGTATTGTAGATATGCTCACTACAGTTACTCTTGAATTGTGATGGATTGTTAATAACAAATTTCAAGAGTGAATATATATTGTGAAGCTACAGTGAAGATCTATAAATCCTTAAATAAATGTCTGCAGGATGATCTTAAGTGGGCTCCAGCAAATATTCTGATTACACGCTTTTGTGCAATGAATACTTTTTTACTCACAAGGAAAGTACTTGGGCTGGAACAAACACAAATACACCAAAATCGTGTGAGAATCAATGTAAAGGTCCCATATTGCATTTGTGATACTCCCGCATCTGCAAAACTCTGCAGTCATCCGTTAGAGGCCTCTACCTGTGCCATGCCGCATTGGACATTGAGCTGCCGGTATGCTAGTTGGGAGTGTGCAGTGTGCCTCTGAAGTTGCGTTTTGTGTAGTGAAGCCTCGGATGGATTGGCAATTGTTAATAAATCCTGCAAATGAATTGTGATTGTTTGAGATGAAGATATGTAGAACCCTTCTCCGTGAAGATGATATTGGTGTAGAAAGTGAATCATTCACGTGTTTTCTGGGATCTATGACAGTGCAGAAATATGACCGTAAGTTAGAAACAGATACTGTTGTAACATTAACACAGAGTGATGATGATAGGGATGATAATGACAAACTGTTAATTGCGAGCGGTAGTACATCTTCAGTGCTATCTAGAGCTCGAATGCAGAGTATTGCAGAAAAACGACACCCACCAGCACACTGAGGGTAGGTATTGGCCCTGTAACCTAACGTTCATACAGATATGTTTGTTCGAGCCCAAGTACTTCCCTTGTCAGTGTTGAATTACCCCAGAATATGATCCCATATGAAAGCAGCAAATGGAAATAGGCATAGTAAGCTAATTTACTGATATGTGTATCACCAAATTTTGCAATGACCCTGATAGCATAAGTAGCTGAACTCAAACGTTTCAGCAGATTTTCAATGTGTTTCTTCCAATTCAATACCTCATCAAGACAAACACCAAAAATTTTTGAATATTCTACCTTAGTTACCGATTTATGTTCAAAGTCTAAATTTATTAATGGTGTCATACTATTTGCTGTATGAAACTTTATGTATTGTGTTTTATCAAAGTTTAATGAAAGTCCATTTGTAGAGAACCACTTAATAATTTTGTGAAAGACATCATTTACAATTTCATCAATTAATTCCTGTTTGTCAGGCATGATAACTATACTTCTATCATCAGCAAAAGAACTAGCTTGCCATCTTCGTGAATGTAGAATGGCAAGTGATTAATATATAATGAGAACCTTGTGAGATTCCATTTTTATAACTCCCCATTTAGAGTATTTCAACTTTCTGCACTCTTCCTGTTAAGTTTGATTTAAACCATTTGTGCACTGTCCCACTCATAGCACAATAGAAGAATCTCATGATTTACGCAATCAAAAGCCTTTGAGAGATTACAAAAAATCCCAACTGGCGATGTCAGGTTTCACAAATCATTTTATATATCATCAGTGAAGGTATATATAGCATTTTCTGTTGAAAAGCTTTTTTGAAAGCCAAATTGACATTTTGTTAGAACTTTACTTTTATCACTATGTGAAGCTACTTGAGAATACATACCTTTTTTCAAAAATTTTGGATAAAGCTGTCAAAAGTGAGATGGGGCGGTAGTGTTGCCGCTAGCCCCCTGAATATACGGTTGGAGTCGAAGCCAGATAAGTCTCTGCAGCTCAACATCTTCGGAGCTTAACGTTATTCATTTCATTCTTGTTTTGTGTGTGGTTCAGTGAAGAAACGTGCTGTTCTTGTTTTCACGTGTAGCGAACATTTATGTAGTTTTGTATTTCTTTAACAAATGAGTAATTCAACATATTATCCATGCTTTGTTTGTGACAAGAATTTGCTAAACACACAAATAACAAATCAGGAATTATAGTAAAGTACTCAACGTATTCACATCTAGGAAATACACAGATAACAACATAATATGATATTATCCCCCTTACTTTGAGAGTACATTGTCACGTGTAAGAGAATTGTTTAAAAAACGATGCTTTTGTTGTGTTGGGCAATGGTTGAAGGATTCTTACACTGAAATGGTATATGAAAAGTACTATCAAATCATAAGTACCAGTACCCTACCTACTATACAAGCAAACTCATTTCGAGCATACATTAGCAGTAATGCGAGATAAAGAGCGAGTGTAGGGGAAAGAAGGTTAAGATGACAGTAAGCTTTCGAATTTTTTCATCCCCTTCTTTTAGACGTGACACCTACATAAATACTTTAGAGAAACCATTAGACTCTTGTTTCCAGATACAGATTTTGTGGTTTTATTAAATGTAACATTGGAAGTGATTACTTGGACTTTTTTCAAATGTTGTCAAATTCGTCATCTTACCCTCGTTAGTGAGTAATATGACAAACGTAGGTGTGTAATTTGCTAAAGGAAAACACAATTGGAAAAAAAAAAATTAAGCACAGAAGGGGCATACATTTGTTTTGCGCTTCATATTTGCCATAGTGAGTTAGGTACAAACAAGATGGGCCCATTTACAAAAGCATCAACAACCTTATAAAGTCCCTAATTTACCACAGTCTTTGATGATTTCACAAAGTCCTTCTCTAACGATATCATTGTCATCTTCGTATACAGTGTAATAGACTGATTTTGTGGAATTTAAGAGTATCTCATTGCATGATGTAAACACAAATGATGGCGCACAGGAAGGCAACTTCAGGTGGTGTGACATGTGAGCATCCGTGTGACGTGTGACATCAGGCTAGAGATGTGTATGCATTGTTGCCTAGATACACGGGGCTGTGAGTATGGAGCTGGAGGGCTCAGTGAATAACATGGGAGTATAAGCAACACGGAGTAATCAGTTTCTCTTTCTGTATGGAAAAAATCTGTTTCTTTTTGTTCAATGCGGTGAAGGTGCAAACTGTTTGGTGTGTAACAGAAGTGTATGAAGTATAAAAAAAATGTAATTTCTCATGAAGGAGGAAGGAAGGAAGGAAGCCTAGGGTTTAACGTCCCGTCAACAGCGTGGTCATTAGAGACGGAGCTTACGCTCGGAGTTTTGGGTAAGGATGGGGAAGGAAATCAGCCGTGCCCTTTGAAAGGAACCATCCCGGAATTTGCCTGGATGGCCAAAGGTGAATTTGAACCACTGTCCTCCCGAATGCGAGTCCAGTGCGTCACCACTGCGCCACCCCACTCGGTAATTTCTCATGAAACAGAAATGATATACAATTGTCTGTAATACCGCACGAAAGCAGGCAACAGTCCAACATTTGTCTGGGTCGTTGCAGAAGTTATTTTAACCAGTGGCGGATCCAGGATTTTGGTTTGGAGGGGGCTTGATCCTGTTGAGGTTAGGCTTTATCAAAGTAAAGCGTAAAATACTAAATAAATAAACACACGACATTTTATTTTGTTCATTTAACGCATAGCTAGTCTCTTCGGATAGCATTTTGCAAATTCCTCAATGACTTCGATTGGTTGTAACCTACCAGATACATCTTGGTGAATATACATGGAAGCCAAGCCATTCAACCTATCTTCCATCATTGTTGAATGGAGGTAAGTTTTAATTAGTTTCAGTGAAGAGAAGCTGCGCTCCACACTGCAAGTGGATACTGGTAATGTAGCAAGAATTTGTAACAGAATTTTTACATTTGGAAAAAACTCATTTGTCTCTTGATGCACCTCTACTGCTGTTTGTGGGGGATGTTCCCTGTCTCTCCAAAGCTCCTTCCAGAGAGTTATTTCTCCAGATAGCGGAGAGGATGGGGCAAATCACTGCTTTAAACACTCGCGGATGCCACTATCGACTTCAGATTATCTGTTTTTACAATGGCACTTGATATAAGGTTGAACAGCTGTAGAACTGAAGAGTGCTCTGCTCTCAGAATTTCTGAGAAAGGAATGAATGCATTCAGTCTGAAACAAAACACATGGCATTACTCTCGAGCTCGAAAGAATACAATAGAAGGGAAAGAAATGCAGTATCATGTAAAAAGCATGTGTATTTATTAAAGGTTTAATTTACCTGTAGTATCCTTTAGCATCAGGCGTTCCTATATTTGAGCGATGAATTGAACGTCTGGCGGTTCTGGGTGCGTGAACTGGGATGTCTAAAGGTTCTACAATACGACAAGCCTCCTGGAAAATTTATTCATATTTAGTCTCTCTGTACTCTTCCAGTGATTTTATTACATTGTCTACCATCTCATAACAGAGGTTAAGATCTAATGCAACAGCCTGAAGTTGCCGTGAAAGCGAGACAGTGATTTCAAATATGGCGGCGGTTACCGTCAACGATACGACAAAGTCGAATTGTTGAAGAGAAGCCAGAAAACTTTCACTTTCCCATGATGGAGAAGTTCCGTCCATTTCTTCAAGGAACTGAACGATAGAGTCAAAGAGCTCTTTGAACTGAAGGAGTGCTTCATGTCTTTCAAGCCATCGTGTATCACAGAGATGTTGCAGTTTAACTCTTTTCGCCTCCAGGCGTTTTGATGACTCTCGCACAAAACTGGTAACTTTACTTAAAACTCCCATCATATTGCGAATACTAGGCAAGCTGCAGGCTTTCACAATAGCTAGGTTTAGTTTATGTGCTGCACAAGGCACATAAATCGGTAACGATTATAGCTGCTTTATCCGGGCCTGTACGCCACTAAATTTTCCAGACATGTTGGCGCCTCCGTCATAGCCTCGACCTCTCAAATTCTCAACTTGCACGCTGACTAGATTTAATTCTTGAACGATTTGATCCTTAATGCAGCACCAGTCAAGTCAGTTACAGACAGAAAGCATATAATATCTTCGTGTATTGTGCTGCTTTGTACATCCAAATATCTGGTACAAACACTGAGTTGCTCTGCACCACTGACATCGGTTGTCTCATCGCCAAGGACAGCATAATATTTTGATTGTTTGACTTTGTCGAGTACCTTTTTCATTGTGACATAATGGCAACAATCAATCAGCTGATTCTGTGTTGTTTTAGTAAGATATGCAGCATTTTTAGGTGCTGTATCTAAATGTTTTTGGAGAGCTGAATCATCTGAGTCAATGCCAAATTTTCATCACTCAGTGTTCCATCATCACGGTGGCCTCTTAAGGTGCGAGTCCTAACACGGCGACAGCGACCCGCGCCGCGGTGGAGTAGCCGAGCGGTCTAAAGCGTCTAGCTGCGGAGCGCGCGGTTGCTCGCCGTGGAGGTTCGAGTCCTCCCTGGGGCATGGGTGTGTGTGTTTGTCCTTAGGTTAGTTTACCTAGGTTTAAGTAGTTTGTAAGCTACGGACTGATGACCACGCAGTTTGGTCCGATAGAATTACAAACATTTGAACAGCGACCCGCCGCAGCTGCCGACAACGACCGGGTCGCCTCTGCCTGCTGTCGACCCGTTGCGGAACACAGCGACAGGAGAGCAGCGCGGTCGACAGTGAGAGGCGTGGTGAGGTATCTGCCGACTGCCGCGGTTGTTGCGCTGTCGGAGGAGGACGATGACGCTGCTTTGTTCCATACTACGGAAACACGGACGCTGGTAATGCCATTATGTAAAAGTAGAGCTGTCTATGAAAACTACATGCCGTTGACTTTAAAAAAAGGTTTAGTGATGAATTTGTTCAGAAGCTATAGTCGTTTAAATAAGACGTTTCAATTTCGTACTGAGTTCTATTTCGGATGACATAAAACCACAGTGCTTAAGAAATGTAGTTACTGTAGAACAAAAATTACATTTTACACTGAGAAGTAAACAAAAAATCAAGCATTATTTACAATCTGCTTAACAACTGGTATGGAATACTGCCGCAGCCATGTGGAAGTGTAATAATCTCTTGATTGCAGATTTGTTTGGCACTCTGGAGCCATCATTTCCTAATCAGAAACAATGCGACTTTTTTTCTTTAGGTTCTGCTATATATATTGGAAATGAACTCCATAAAACTGCACTGATATGTTCAGAAAATAATTCAATATCATATTTGCGTCCCATAAAGGCCTTTATTAACATTTGCCTCTGTTCATCCATTTCACACTTTCAATATTGTATCATTTTCTTTTCTGTGCTGGTACACAACATTAATCGATTGTCACCTCTCGCGTAACACGAAATAAATAAACCTGTCCTGACCGTACGTTTACACAAAAGGCTTTATTACTGTACATAATCATTTTTAAGAACGCAATTTATGTAATTACCGATACTTAACAATTTCTTAGTTCTTTTGAACATAAACCACCGTTTGTGTTTAGTTTTAACATTAACAGTTATGTATTGAGGAAACTGCACTAAGTTGCTACAAGAATGAAGCAAAACGTGTTACAAAATATTAATGAGTGGAGCTTCCTCTGAGTCTTCTCTTCATTGATATGCCACGTCAAAAATTTACAGGCATACGTCCGTAGTCATAATTAAATAGTTAATCAGAATTTACAACAAAACTCCCCGACTGATTAAGTACAGATCCAGGCCTATTATACATTTATTCGTAGAACTTGACAACTCTTCTTCCCTGTTACAAACAAACAAATGCATGTTTCAATCCGATCTGTAGAGGAGACTAGGCAATGATGTCTTCTGCTTTTAGTTACATTCAATGCAATTATGTCTCGATAAATTAAAACGAACAAAATCTTAATTTACGGTTTCTAGAGGACCTATCCCCAACTGCTTCAATGGTTATAAACAACGTTGCTTGTAGTGGCCATTTGAGCAGCAGCTGAATACTATGTATTTTCACTGTAGTGTTTTTAAAGACAACTCCTTTTGCTACTGCAAGTAGTAAAAGGCGTTTTCTTTACAAACACTACAGTGAAAATACATAGTTACAAACAACACACATATGAATTCATTCGTTGATAAATAACAAGTTTCGTGCACTTACTAGTCCTGTTTAACCACTGTGCTGTAGCTTTCCAGATATCTTTCAGTAAAACATATCTGTACTCGTTATTTCCTGCGTCAAATATTACAGGATATGTTGCTACTGTGTTTACGGACTTCTTTTCGTCAGAGTTCAAACGTTCAAATGTTTGTAGAGCTTATGGGAGTTAACTATGGGGTCATCAGTCTCTAAACTTACAAACTACTTATGAACTAGCTTATAAAAAAGACGGCACAAATAGCCATGCCCGAGGGGGAATTCGAACCCCAGTCGGGGAACGGCCTCGCGTCACAGAGTATATATTTGTCTGTGCTCGCGTATCGTAGAATAGCGCCTCAATGCTCTCGGCCACTCCGCCGCGGCTCGTCAGAGTCTGAAGAACTCATTTCCCTGGGGTGTTGTCATAAAACCGGTCTTCGGTGGGGGGTCGGGTCGGCGACAGGCGACAGCGAGACCACTGGTTCGGGACCGGATGGCCGCCGGAGCAGGTTTACAGCGACAGGTAGCGCTGTAAACGGTAGCAGAATGCTTTCTGAAGATTTCTAGTGCTTTTTATATTTGCAAAGAGGACGAGTGACTAAAAATCCTAGAGCCACTGAATGTTTGCCCCCACTATCTGGACCAGCGAACAGTACGCAAGGCAAGCAATATGCGCCATTCTGTTGCTGGCTATAGACTAGCCAAGAGTATTCCTTTAGCCATTCAGGTTGGAACTTTCTTTTTTGTCCACCCTCTATCTGATCTGGATATTTATAATTACGAGGTGGTTCTGAAGACTGTGTCAGAAGTTTGTACTTTTCCTCGTCACGAGTACTTTTCCTATTGCATAAGAAATATCAAAATGATTTTCAGCGCAAGTAGTGGATGTACTAGCCAGTCCCACTGGTTCTGCTTTCGGCTCAAACAACAGTGAAAAAAACTGCATGTCGTACATGGAGTAAAAAATCATGCGCATTTAAATCAACATCTTAAAAACGATTAAAATGTCTTTGGAACTACTTTGTAGGGCGACTTAAAATGGCAATTATCATTCAAAGGGTTAGAACAATACTCATCGGTCAATATGAACAGCTTTCGTTATGGAACCAAATTTGAACTCACAAAAACCGTTAATCCCTATAAAGTACCGAGCGAGGTGGCGCAGTGGTTAGCACACTGGACTCGCATTCGGGAGGATGGTGGTTCAAATCCATCTCCGGCCATCCAGATTTAGGTTTTCCGGGATTTCCCTAGATCTGTCCGAGCAAATGCCAGGATGGTTCCTTTGAAAGTGCACGGCCGATTTCCTTCTCTATCCTTAACCAAACAATCCGAACGTAAGCTCCGTCTCTAATGTCTACGCTGTCGACGGGACGTTAAACTCTAATCTTCCTTCCTTTCTATAAAAGTTACTTACCTACGGGCTACCAATGTACTCGACCAACTTGTATGAAACAGCAGATTTTTTCCCGATTTCGGAGTTGGCCCCATTGTAAAAGTTGTTCTAACTGATAAGTTCTTTAAACCCTTAAAAATGATTGAAAGATATAAATACAGGACGCGATATAACACTATGAAATTCCCAGCGACCGTTTACTCGCTATCACTCCCGCGTTGGATTTTTCTAACGAAGATAACCTTTACGTTTTACAGCTGCATTTATGAAATAAATTTCGTCTTTGTAAATATATTATAAATACAGTCGAAACCCTTTATAGCGGCATCGCTTTTAACGACGTATTGGCTATATCGACAAAATTTAATGGTCCGTCTAAAACCTGCGTAGGCTCATCGCTATATTTAAAAAATCGTTTACTACGACATCGCTTATCGTATAAAACGACGTATTTGATTACATTTTCGGAAAAGTATATCAGCTATAACGTCTAACGTTAGTTTGGATGTCTGAGAGAGTTGAATGAAATGTAACATGACGCATGAGCTGCGTCCTGTGCGACTGCAGAAATGTCAATCCAAAGTAATTTTGAAGACGCTACAGGTAGTTGACAATGCGGTAAATTACATTATAAAAATTGTTTCCAGAAATACAAAGCTTTCTTCGAATTTTTTGCTTCCTCTTTACTATTCGATGCTGTGTGACTATGTTCTGACGAGCAGTTCTAGCTGGAGGGGCTTTATGATGGGAATTTTTATTTTTATTTTATTTTTAATTTTTTTTAATTTTTTTACATCCCTGAATTGATACATATCACGCCAAACCAGTGGCTACTGATGAACTTTTAGTAATGCACAGGATCTGATAATGCCAGGCTAGATCTGCCTAGACCGGTAATAAATGAATATTATGTAGTGATCTTGGGGATAATGTCAGAAATATATAATGCTTCAAAAAAAATCAAATGTTTGTATAGTTATGGGACTTAACTACGGGGTAATCAGTCCCTAAACTTACAAACTACTTATGAACTACTTACGAACTAGGACGGCACAAATATCCATGCCCGAGGGGGGATTCGAACCCCCGACCGTAGTGGTCGTGCAGACCGTGACTGAAGCGCCTCAGTCCCCCCCCCCCCCCTTTTTTTTTTTTTTTTTTTTTTTTTTGAAAAGATAATGGACCTCCCTTCTCCCCTTACAGCCCATCCTGTCGCTCGCCAATATCGCCTTCTGCGGCGTCGGCTTCAATGCCGTTTAAAGCAAATTATTTTCCCTTATCTATGTACGCCATATATGTAAATGAAAGTGGTATCTTCTGTCCTAAAATATACGAGTGTTTCCAGTTGTGCCGTACGATCTCCGCAGTACGGTGTCTTCCAAGCGACGTCAGGGCTCAGTGTTCGTCTTCTCGAAGTTCTAAGTTTCCGTGTCGTATCGCTCAACATTTTCTTCAGTTTCCCGAAGCCTATGTTTAATTATGTATGTGTTTAGTTCCTCTGCTCTTAACTCTGAGGGCAGAACCCGCTGAGACCTCCGTACTGTCATTGGTCTGTGACTTTAGGGCCTACAACTGGCTGAAAGCTGCTGCTATTGGCGTGACCTCTGTTTCAGAAATAATCATAAATAAATAAATAAATGAAAAGTTTGTAGCAAAGAAATATTTCCTCTTCAATGTACATAGGAATAAAGAAAGACTTCTCCAATGAAGAATATGATTTCCATAATAAATCAGCTATTAAAAACTTCAGTTTTGTAAACAAAAATGGTGCGTAACTTCCGCAGCCGTTAAGGAATTCTCCAGCTTAAACAGAAGGAAGGACACTTGAACATTTTGTGCAGCGTCGCTGGCGTAATACACAGAGTATGGATAGATCATACCGCTAGGAACGCACAGCATTAAAAATAATATTAATCAACAATAAAATGAAATAAAAAAAGAAAATAAAAGAAACTGCCTAGTTTGTCGATAACTTAAAGGCGTCCATCGTTTAATGCAATGGAGAGGAAATTCTGAAACGTCTTTTTATACTTTCGATATTTTTTGATCGCAAAATATTCCGCAGTCAGGTACATATGATAACCATTAAGAGTTGGCGTTTTGTCGGTCACCATGTAATAAAGAAATTGGTCCGTTAACCAGGTATAACTATTATTCTTAGATTCTGGAAAGAGCCGCCAATCAGGGTGAAGTACGTCTTGTAACTGTATGGAATTCTCTGACGTTCTGTTGATAAGTGCCAGTTTCTTCCGTGTCCAAGTCCATATTTGATTCTGATCCCTACACAGCAATATATGAGGCAGTGTTTTCACGAGATTACATTTTGTACAGAGTGGTGATGGTCGAAGCTTAATGTTGAACAGTTTTTCTCCGGTGGGGATTACTTCATTGATCACGTCATACCAAACCGAACTGACGCCGGATCGAAGAAAAGGATTACTAATATTCTTCCAGATCTGCTTCCAATTTCTGCTCACATATTTTTGCTCGATACGGTTTGGTGGCTGTCGTTTAATTAGTTCCTTATAGATCATCGCAGTTTGACATTGTTGTTGGTGTTCAGGAAAATAGCTAAGCTCTACATAATACTTTCGGATATAGTCAAGGTCGGCGTGTATATGACCCACATTTGTCGGCACGGACAAGTCCACAGGACGTAACTGCCTGAAAAGAGTAGCGGTGAGACTGCTTTGATCCCTCTGTATGATGCGTGAAGTACGGGACATGAAGATCGCCATGCATTGTGACTGAACATCTTTAATACCCAATCCGCCTCTGGTCCGAGGTAGCGACGTCGACTTGAACGAGACTTTAAAAATATTATCCCTCCAAACATACCAACAAGTAAGCGATAGAATTTTATGCGCTATGTCTGTGGGAATAGGTAGAACAGCAGCAATATGATAGACCTGACTGAGAACATACGTATTGACAAAGATCGCTCGCTGTATTCGATCTCGGCCACCGCGGCCGGCTATAATGCTTCATTCACTTGATAAAACACAATACGAATATTTACTTTGCTTATAAAATATGTAATATACACAGAATACGCACAGAGAAAAAATTAATACTGCCTTGTACCACTAACACAAAAAATAAATAAAAAGAATAATCGAGTTTCAGGAGCGCGCAAGAAATTGACATTACCTGACATTGCAGGGAGGAGGCGATGTGTAATGATTAGTTATCTCCAAAAGCAATAAAGCCAAGATCGCAATTGAAATATTTTTATTGACGACCGGTTTCGATGCACTATGTCATCATCTTCTGATCGGTAAATAATACAGTCATCTTACATATATAAAGATATAAGTTAAAATTTTTAAATATTAAGATGACTATATTATTTACCGACCAGAAGAGATGACATGGTGCATCGAAACCGGTCGTCAATAAAAATATTTCAATTGCGATCTTGGCTTTATTGCTTTTGGCGATAACTAAGTGCACAAGAAATGTTACATAATAATTTCAGTGACAGAATAGACCTTAAAAGTTGGCACTGTTCCAAACAAATATTAGCAAGCTTTACTTGTGTTGTGACCGATGAAAGACGCGTTGACTGTTGGCGGTGTCTCCAGATTGAATTTTCTAAATTTCCCCATAGCTGACAAAAAAATTCCCCGAAATGACACTATTTCGGCAAATTATCCCGAAATATCTGAAATCTAACTATTCCTTCAGACTACTATTTATTATCAGTGTTGGCAGCTTGAAAAGAATGAATTACGTGTTCGGGACGGTAAGATTAGCTACAAACAAATAAAGAAATGATGGTACATAATCTTTCTTGCTGCATTGTGAGTGACAAAGAAAGCGATGGGGGGTCGACATATGCGGCTCGGAGAGGGGGGGATGGACCCCTACCCCATATTATCTACGCTCCTGGCAGTATAGATAGATAATGTCTTCAGACATTCAACAGGATCAGCCTGAAACATATAGCAACAATATTAGTGACTGTCTTTGGTGAGTATTTCAAAAGTAGAAGGTACAATTGATTGGCTTTCGATAATAGCATAAGCTACAATTAGTCATCAGTATAAAAAGTTAGTGCTACAGTGAATGACATGGCTTATAAACGCGCGTGAAAAGAACGCTCGTACGGCCGTAGCCGAGCGGATTGGCCTGGGCTTCTCGCAGAGAGAGAGAGAGAGAGAGAGATGCCCGGGTGGCCTGCACTGCTGCTGCCGCAGTGTCTTGCGTTCCAGTCAGTGGCTGACTAAGACTGCCGGAGGCCCGGGGCGGAAAAACAAAATAACACTTAGTCCACCACTGGTTCCAATTCCGAAAAAAACGCGCGTGTATAAAAAGGTCGCGCCTTAGGCTACGGCCACACTTGCGTTTTTTGAAGCTGGACGCTCAGTGTCAAAAGACGCCACAGTTATAGGCAGGCTGTAGAAGGCCGGTAGTGGCCACACACAGCGTCTTTTTCTGCCAGCGTCAGATAGGAAGGCGCATCCTCAAGGTCAGACGCCAGTCGGATGGGCCAGCGCCCATTCGCTGCGTCAAAAGACGCTTCTCACATTGCGTTCCCACGTGAACTCAGTACTATCTGTGCAGTTTCTCAACGCACAGCAGTGTGTGTAGTCAAGTGTTATTACAGTTTTTTCGATGAGTGAGATGGAAAAAATTGAACTTGTAGCGAACGTATTAAACTGTCAGTTTAATAAGTCATGGTTGCAAAATATTAACACGAATTATTTACAGAAGGATGGAAAAGCTGGTAGAAGCCGACCTCGGGGAAGATCAGTTTGGGTTCAGGAGAAATGTAGGAACAAGGGAGGCAATACTCACTTTTACGGCTTATCCTAGAAGATAGACTAAGAAAAGGCAAACCTACATTTCTAGCTTTTGTAGATTTGGAGAAGGCTTTTGACTGTGTTGATTGGAATAAACTCTTTCAAGTTCTGAAGCAAGCAGTAGTAAAATATAGGGAGCGTAAGATTATTTACAACTTGTACAAAAACCAGACAGCGGTTGTCAGAGTTGAAGGGCATGAAAGTGATGCAGTGATTGGAAAGAGAGTAAGACAGGGTTGTAGCCTTTCTCCATTGTTATTCAATTTGTACATTGAGCAAGTTATAAAGGAAAGCAAGGAGAAATTTGGTGAAGGAATTAAAGTTCAGGGTGAAGAATTAAAAACATTACGTTTTGCCGACGACATAGTAATTCTGGAAGAGACAGCAAAGGATCTGGAAGAGCAGATGAACGGAATGGACAGTGTGCTGAAAGGTGCATATAAGATGAACATTAAGAAGAGCAAAACTAGGGTAATGGAGTGCAGTCGAAGAAAATCAGGTGATGCTGAAGGAATTGGATTAGGTAACGAAGCAATAAAGGAGGTAGATGAGTTTTGTTACTTGGGCAGTAAAATAACAAATGATGGTCGCAGTACAGATGATATAAAATGCAGAATGGCAATGGGTAGAAAAGCGTTCTTGAAAAAGAGAAATTTGTTAACATCGAATATTGATTTAAACCTCAGGAAGTCCTTTCTGAAGCCATTTGTATGGAGTGTTGCCTTGTATGGGAGTGAAACATGGACGATAAACAGTGCGGGCAGGAAGAGGATTGAGGCTTTTGAAATATGGTGCTACAGAAGAATGCTGAAGATTAGGTGGGTGGATCGCGTAACTAATGACGAGGTACTGAACAGAATTGGGGAGAAAAGAAATTTCTGGCATACCTTGACTAAAAGAAGGTATAGATTGGTAGGGCACATTCTTAGACATCAAGGAATTGTGAATTTAGCGTCGGAGGGAAGTGTGTGGGGTAAAAACCACAGAGGAAGGCCAAGAGATGGATACAGTAAGCAGATTCATACAGATGTAGGTTGCCGTTCTTATGTGGAGATGAAGAGGCTTGCTCAGGATAGGGTATTGTGGAGAGCTGCATCAAACCAGTCGCCGGACTGAAGACCTCAACAACAACAGCGAACGTATTATCTTAGAAGTTGAAGCTCGACCATTTTTATACGACATTCAAAATGAGGATTATAAAAACAGACAAAAAAAAAGAGACGGTTGGCTAGCTGTCATTTTATGCAATGTAAACAAATAATAAAATAAGTAGTAAAACTTCACTTGCCTCAGAGTAACTGATAGTTTTTTTTTCAGCCCTTATACAATCACATAGTCGAGTATTTCTTCCAGTAAAAGCACTCGATACATTAGACAGCAGAGTTTCGTATGACTTAATAGACATCCTGTAGTACTAAAAAAACTTTTCAAGGTTTTCCTCAAGTTTGTTGTGTATCAGAGTGAATTTTCCCCTCTATGATCTGTCTTCAATTATTGGATGAATCCAAATAAGTCTTTTTTGTCTACGTCGTCTCCGTCGAATCAGTAACAATGCAGCACATATTATTGTTGCAGACTGTTTACTTAATACATTCATTTCTCAATGCTGCGATGTCGCCCTTGCAGGTCTGAAACGCTACTGAGCCAAATGTGGCCAGACTCACGTCTTTGGTCGGTAGGACGCCTGTAAGAAGCCGCTGTATATACTCGGTCGAATGTGGCCACCACCTGGCGCCTTTTAAAGCTGCTTCTTTAGACGCTCAGCGTCCAGCTTGAAAAAACGCAAGTGTGGCCGTAGCCTTAGTGAAACAATCGATCTTTGCACAACCGCGAGAAATATTATTGTGTAACATTTAGCCATTTTTTAGACATGAAACATGTTTTACGAAATTTAACCCAGTTATCTTGCAGTTTTTTTAATGTTTCTTGCGAAACAAATTACGTGAGATTTGCCGAGATCCCCCCCTCTCCCCCTCCCCATGTGACATTTGGTGAGATTCGGGTCGACCCCTTCCCCCCCCCTCCAAAACCTCACGTAATTAATCGACGCCCCGTAACAACCGCCGTGCCAGCGAATTCTAGTAGAGATGGGCGTACTCGGGTTCCACGCCAACCCCAGTTAACCGAGTTGAAATTTCGCCTAATCCGAGTTAACTCGAGTTGGCTAACCCGAGTAAGGACAAAAATGTACGTTAACGGCCAGTTTCATTCGCCGTTCAGTTAACGAAATCGATCTGCACAAAATTATTAATCAGCAGTCGCTAGAATTAACGAGCCAAAAAATTAAATAAAAAATATAAACTTTCGTTTGCATTTTGCGTCATGGTTAGCAAATCAGAATCGGTACGAAGTGGATGGATATTTCGGCTATCAATGTGTTGACACACATTGCAGACTTTTTTTTTCATAATGATAACTGAAACCATACAACAGGCAAGGAATGAAGTACTTTTAATTAAACTAGGTAAAAGAATGGAGTTATTAGAACACGCGAATGACTTCAAGTAATTACGAACAGCAAGTTATCTGCCGAATTTTTACCCTTCAAATTCATTTGTTGTAATTGCCAAGGCTAACCGAAACACGCGTTGTTTACTTTAATAATCAATTAAATATTATTTTTAGTGAAGCACAAGTGTCGTAGTACCGGTAAGTCACTCAGTCTACCCTGCTCGACACCATCACAGATCTCGGTGGAAATTCAAATGAACATTCGCACCGTCGCGATGAAGACAGGTGAAGTTAACATTCGTTAAAACAATAACTGTCACTGGTTTGAATCCATGCCCTAGTTTGCAAAGAGCGAGCATGAATTTCTGCCGAATTTGAGTTATTATAACTCGGGAAATTTGGCGGTCTCGTACAGCGGTATGCATTCTCCTAAAAGTAATAGTGAAACGAATTTTAAAAGGCGCATTCATCCTGTAAATTTTAGGGAAATCGCCCGATTACATTGGCATCCAAATTTTGGCTTCACATATCGCAGGGAGACCAGTTTGAAAAGTTTTATGGAGTATAGTGTAATGTAAAACCAGGTCGAAAATAATTATTCATTATTCGAATGTGGTACATTAATGAACCTTTATAATTGGAACTGTGTTACTAGTTTATTACATGCCAAAGTTCCCATTCGCCCAAGGGATGTACAATCAAGATGCCGAACTTTCAAACTTTCCCGAGTCAGATTTTATCGGGCTATTTTGCCTAAAATTTACAGACTGCATATAGCTAGTAAATTTATTTTCATTATTATTCTTAAAAGAAGCCATGAATTGTACAAGGTAGACAAATATCATTTCTTTCGATAATACATCACTCCAGTTCGTCTAGTGTGCAATTAACGGGCAAGGCAGAAAATAGGGGATGAAAGTCGTTTTGAATGTATGTATGTCTTGCGACACAGTACGGGTCTACTCGGGTTACAGCCACTGCAGCGTGCCACCTCCAACGGGTAAGGCCGCACTAACTCGAGTAAGCTGCCCGACGTGCCGGGCGGAGCCAACTCGAGTAGACGAGTAAGAGTGCCAACTGCGTCCTGCCAGGGCCAACTCGGGTTCCACGCGCATGCGCAGTGCTGCCTGCTGCGTCGCACCTGAGCCAACTCGGGTTAGGCCAACTCGAGTAAGCAGTGGCTGCATAGTGCCTCTGCTGCCTCCTACGTGTCGCTACTCGCTAGTGCCGTGGTAAAGCTCTGTATACAGAGCTTTAGTGCTGTGGCGGTCACATTCTGACTCGGGTTCTGTCGGCGCGACAACTCGGGTAAAGTCGGATTTCGGCGGCGCAACGGTGACAGTAACACACGTACTCAACTCGAGTTGGTAGTAGTCTTACTCGAGTTGACCCGAAAAAGTCTTAACCCGAGTTAACTCCGGTTGGTAACTCGAATTGACCCATCCCTAAATTCTACCCTCTGTTGAGCATTGGGTTTCAGATTGTGCTTACATGTTGACACGACTTCAATCAGTTAAACCGATATTATACAGCAGTGTTACAAAGAACTATTAAGAATAGCAAAAAATACAGATATTATAATTCCCCTATAAGTAATAATATTTCAACACTATATAACTGCACTGTAAGGTTAAAAAATATAATTTAATTTTTCAATAAAATCACTAATTTGCTTATTTCCAGCATGCTGGCCGGCACAGCAGCAACTTGTTACATGATCAGCTTTGTGATAAACAGTTAGACAGAAGTAGGTGCTGGTTCACTTTTTAATTTTTATTCATGAACGGTTTCGGATTCAGGGTCCATTAGCAATCATACCATAAAGAATCTCAGTGGCCACATCGCAACAAAATGTTGGTTCATAAGTTACTATATAGTGAGTAACTACATGGCAACATTTTCTTGCCATGTGTCCACTGAGATTCATTGTGGTATGACAGAACTTTGAGACCTCAAGGAATCGTCAATTTAGTATTGGAGGGGAAGCGTGTGGGGTAAAAATTGCGTAGGTAGACCGCGAGATTAATACTGTAAGAAGGTCCAAAGGGATGTGGGTTGTTCTTATTCAGAGATGAAGAGCTTGCGTAAGGTAAAGTAGCGTGGAGAGCTGCATCAAACCAGTCTACGGACTGAAGAACACAACAACAACATGATACAACTTACAGTGATTTAATAATGGACCAAAAGACCGGTTTCGGTTTCGAGATCGCTAGTTAAAAAGAATTCAAATTAGGACATACCCTATGACTGACATTAAATTACATTATTTATGTTAAGTATTACTTAACGCTGTGTCTTAAGGACAGGTCGAGAGGCTCGTGTGCTGAAAGTTAATTCCACAACTGCCCACAGTATTAATACAACTACTGAAAGATCAACAAACTCAGCTGAAAAGAAAGTAACAAACTCGACTGACCCTGTTTATATTCATTCCATTTAACTACATACAAAATAATGAGAAGAATCTACCTGATAAACTTCGAGTCGATAATGATACGTCACTGACGTTGTTTCCAGGCAATTCTTTTTCATTTTCGGTTGATTCGCCGTCTTCCTTCTTCCTTTTCAGTAAAAAAATGAATGTAGATCTCCTTATTTGTGTTTCGATGCCATTTTTTTCCAAAACTGGCAGAAACGAACAAAATTTCACTGTGATAACAATTAGAAACCACTTGAATAGAGCATTCAACAGCACACACAGGTCTGGCCTCAGTGACTGCCAGTGTTGCCAACTCTTGATAAAGAAAAAAGCTAAATTTGCCTACAAAAATAAATAAATAAAATAAAAAATAAAAATGTTGCATTGTTGAGCAGTTTCATCACTATAATAATTGTTTGGCGTTATAGACAGCAGGAATTTACATTTATTTTTATAATTTGGTATATATTTACAGATCAAAATTCACAGTATTTGCACTGCAGTATTGCAGCATATATTTCACTCAGCAAACTGCTGCACTGAATAAAATTTCGCTGTGTGTCTCCTAAGTTCAACTTCGGGCACAATTGTTTACTGCAACAATGAAGAGTATGACTGGCTCACTGCACATTAAAACGAAGCTTTCCAAGGTCGCTGGTGCTAGTGACGTCAGGCCACCAAGCACAAGTAGTTCTGAACGTCGGTGAAACTGAGATATTGGGAATTGCTACTCCCACTATATGTGGTCAGGCAGCAGCCTGTAAAGGTTTTACGCCTGTGGGCGGAAACACGAGCTTATATCGAACAAGGGAGCCTGATGTACCAGCTCTGTTAGATGTTCTTTATATTTAAAAGATTTGCGAGTGTGCCTAGCAAATTCTCCTAATGCCGTCCTATGGACTTCTAAAAAAGGATGACTCAATAAAGTTGGATTTGAAAAGGGGATAATGTGGAAGCACTATTAAACGAAAACATTTCGCGCGAGTAGCTGAAGGCATAGCTTTGAAGTGTAAACGACAGTAGGCAGTGCTTTGAACAATAGGACGATATTTCTGAGAATCAATAATGCTAACGATTGGTTGAATGAGAACTGCTTAAGTACCAGTACAGCATATAGCTGAATAGGTCACATTTGAAGTGTAGCACGATTGCAATTTTTTTGTTCTGGTATAAAGAGCGAAACCACTTAGGACTGTTTAAATTGAAGAAATCTGAAGTAAGAAAAGGTGTTTATGGTTTTCCAGCTCTCCATTTTCGTACCCTCTTGTGGTATGATTATAAGGGGCTGCATCATATAAACATACAACTTGGCAAAGGGTCCATCTACAGCGCCCCCCCTCTTCCCTCAGGTTCAACAACACATTCAGTTCCAGTCACATACCTCTGCAAACAAACTGTAAGCAATTTCTACACCCTTTTACCTAAATAGCACTATGCAGCTTCACTAGCACATACTTGGAGGCATGCAAACAATATGCAATCTCAACATGGTTACATACCCCCAGGAGCTATTGCAGCAATAGAACTGTTTGGGAATTGAAATCTCTTACACACACCTGTGTGCACATGTGTGTGTATGGTGTCCAAAGAATATATACCATTTTCGATTCTGCTGTTATTATCAATCTATACACAAATAATTTATGACGTTAAATGAGACTGGGCATTGGAATAATTCAATGGAGAAAATTGAAAATTTGTGCCCATTCGGGATTTGAAACCGGGTCCTCCTGCGTGCCTGAAGTAAGAGACACCACATATATAACTTATAAATCAGGTGATAGTAGCTAATGATCCTTTCTTCAGTGCTGTACTTTCAGGCACTGACTCTTACTGAGGACCTGAGTTCGAATCCTAGCTGGATCACAAATTTCAACATTCTTCTTTGAATTATTTCAGTGACCAGTTGCAGTCAATGTCGTCAATTCTCTGGGGATCTTTTACAAGCAGGTTTGTAAACAGTCCAACAAAGACGTGTAGGTGACAATGAGGCTGTTGTTGAAGGTGCTGGTTCTTAGAGCGATCCTTTACCTTGTGCCAGTATTGAATCACCATGTGATCGCAAAAAAAGGAGGGCGAGAAACTGAGGGGTTGAAAAACCATAAACACTCTTCCTGCTTCTGATTGCGTTCAGATTTTCATAAATGGTTTTAAATAGTCCCTAGTGGTTCCACGTTGCATGCCAGAGAGAAAAAATATGGTCGTACTACCCTCCAAAGGGGTGTGATTACATCCAGTGGAACTGGAGCCCCACGAAGGTCCTTAGAGGAGGGCTGATTCATCCATCTGCAGTGTCAGAGGTTGTCAGGAACATCGTCCAGTCACTCAATGGACTGCGAACGTCGTATTCAACTGCGGAATTTGTCAGAATCAAAGCCCGAAGAGCTGGGAGTCATTTAACTGCCGCACTGTACCATCAAGCCCCGTTTACACCGAAGCGAACACAAGCGAACCAGCGGCAGCGAACGAGCATTCGCTCTGGTGTAAACGCTATGCGCGCTGTTCGGTCACGTTCGGCTCGCATTCGCAGGTGTTCGCTTGTGTTCCGCTGGGTGTCGGTTCAGGGCGAACCATCAAAGGAAGTTCGCGACCTCTCCGCTTCAGCGCTAGCGTATGCGACAAACTGTGTATGCTGGCCTTGCGGCAGTGTGTTGTTTTCTCTTCCGTTCGCTCCGGTGTAAATGGTTATTCGCAAGTACAAGCCAATGCGTGCGCGCACAGGCGAATTCCTGGCGAATGCGCATTCGCCTGTGTTCGCTCGTGTTCGCTTTGGTGTAAACGGGGCTTCAGGCGTTTCATGTCGATTTTGACCGGCAGTGTATCTGAAATGCTTTTCTTGTTCACACATAAGGAAATGCGTTGTTTTAATGCTGTCTTCCGAGTTCTGATCTACATCCATGGCCCCCACATTCGATTGCGGGTCCTGGACCCAGCATCAGAGACGGGCCCTCCCCCATCCTTATTTTACAGTTGCGTGCTACATTAAAATTTCATGATTATTTGTTATATAACACTGTACTTAGAATGTAATTTAATTAAAAATTCTACGGTCAGGGGTTCGAATCCCCCCTCGGGCATGGATATTTGTGCCGTCCTAGTTCGTAAGTAGTTCATAAGTAGTTTGTAAGTTTAGGGACTGATGACCCCGTAGTTAAGTCCCATAAGCTTTACAAACATTTGAATTAAAAATTACAGGGTATAGTTACAGTAACGATTTTATTAGTCCATACTAGACTTTATTTATACAATTCTTTTACTTAAAAATGATCACAGCAAGTATATTTATTTATCTGACCAAGATAAAATAAACATAGTTACCAAAAACTAAAATTACAATCAATGTCAGCCATAGACACTGGCTACAGAGAAAGAATACTGAATAGCGTTGCGCGCTTTCTTCTGACTAAGCTGATCAATTCCGCCGGAAAAGTCGACAGTATTGGCCAGCTCATTTTCAATTGATAAAATTGCGAAATGATTAAGACAACTTTGGACTGTTGTACTCCTTTGCCAAGTTTTTAGAGCTCGCCAGTTTACTAAACGATCTTTCATCTTTAGACACTGTCACTGCAATAGTACAAGAAAGTCTAATTGCAGTACATAGGTTCAAAAAAACTGCTTCAAGGTTTTTCTCGTATATGGAATTCAGAAGTCTCATCGGGTCGCTTTCTGATTGAAGACTGTACTATGGACTCTCTTCATGTGTAGAATTTCTTCAATTAAGCTGTCTGAATCTGAAAAGTTTGAAGAATATTTTGAGACAAGATTGGTGGGTTTAATTTGCAGTTGATCATTTTCTAAGTCCATGAAATCTAAAACTAGTGAAAATAGATCACAAATTTGTTCACAGCTCGTAAAACGTATAGTCAAGTATGTCATGAATCATGATGAAATCCAAAACAGGAAGGAAAACAGATAATTTGAACTCATTTGATGCTTCTAGCTTCCTCGTCAACTACTTTAGCTTCGTTTAAAATGGTTTCCCATGAATCTCTAAGGACCTGCATTTCATTAAGTAAATGTAATTAGCTGTGTCTCTACATTGAGATATTTTTAATGACGTTTTTCTGATTAATAGAGGCCAAGATCTTGTGCCAAAATGATGTCATCAATAGGCCTCTAAAGGATGCAAAGTACTTCTTACATCCCAAAATAGCATTTCTTGCTGATGGAGTTAATGTGGGTACATTCTCGTATATGGAATTCAGAAGTCTCATTGGGTCGCTTTCTGATTGAAGACTGAAAAGTTTGAAGAATATTTTGAGACAAGATTGGTGGGTTTAATTTGCAGTTCATCATTTTCTAAGTCCATGAAATCTAAAACTAGTGAAAATAGATCACAAATTTGTTCACAGCTCGTAAAACGTATAGTCAAGTATGTCATGAATCATACATAATACATTATGTATTAATACAGGACATTACATAAGAGTTTGTTATCAAAAGGAAAGGCAGTGGAAATGAAAAGAAGCCTGTGAGAAATGAAGGATATTTCTTCAAAATAGGCCGCACAGCTTGTAGTCTTTCACTCCATCGAGTTTCAGAAAGGCTTTGCAGAGACAAAGGGACATACTGCTTCCTCACTTCTCAATGACCATGGGTGCTAGAGAAGAAATTAAAAAAGTTTCTGTGTTCCAAAAAAAGTCACATCAGAATTCAGCTTAGCGGCGTTGGCACCAAATAAGCCCTGAAAGGCCATCTGGAAAAGACTTTGACCAGGTTTCAAAAGCTGAAAAACCAACATAATACGACCCTATTTCCTGTCGCAGTTTATCACTCGAGGCCAAGTACTAGGATCGACAAAATACAACAGTTGCTTTCATCAGTTTTCATACCAAGGTCTAGAGTACCACATTGTTCATTACATTCATGAAGGAAATGTGTTATTTTTTTGTTTGTTCCGCTTTAATCAGATGTTCATATCACAGTATCTTTTTGTAGTGCGATTTCTTTTACATCTTTTTGGGCTGAAACCGAATGAACTACAGAACACGAAGGTCCGTTGTCTGGGGCTGTTGTTGTTCATAGCATGAAGCTGAACTTACTGCAACACTCCTGTATCATGATACTTCCAAGATTTTGTAGTAGTCTGGCGACCTTTACCTACTTTTTCGAATTTGTCTCTTTGTAGTTTTCTTTCTAAAGCTCCAGATTTATGTTTGTTGCGTTATGTCATCTAAAACGAAAAAATACGGTAATGGCATCACGGGGCAAGTGCCCTCCTTCTTTGGATTACGACCCGACTACTTTATTTTTATTATTTTGAAAATTTTGTAAGAGTAATCTAATTTCTAAATCTTTGAGAGAATAGTCATCACTACATAAGTAATACAAAAAAGTCAAACATTTTGATAGAATATCTGAAGCACTCCAACCCTTAAGCTACTCCGACATGGACGAGTTGTAGAGTGCCAGGAACCTGTTCCCCATGAAGTTTTAAGTTATTTTTAATTATACCGATCAAAAATAATAACTTCGTTACGGTCCCTCCACAACTATTAACACACGTGTAACTTTTCCTCGGTCAGTCCCATCAGTGCACATCGTACAACAGCATATTTAAGCTAAAGACTACTATTTGCATTTTATTATGAAATTTACTAAATGGTAAATTACTATCTGAAATGCTCTAGCCGACAGGAAGTTGAAGAAAAAGTCCCAAAAAGAAAGGAAAGGAAATATGATAGCCTAATATCAGACACGGACTTCTGATCCCGGGGTCAAAATTTAGTTATTAACGGTTTCTAATAGGAATTTTCTGGCGTTTGCATTGGCGAAGTCCGTTTGTTTCCTTAACGGACTCAAATATGATAAACACTGTTCACTTCAAAAGCGGACATCTACACAAATGTTTGATATTAAATACGGAAATCTGCTGAATAAAGCAAGCGTATATGATCAAATGACCCGGGAAATCTGTCAAGGCGGCAGCCTGTCCTTGATATTAAGAAACGCTAGCCGGTACTTCAGTTTTTTAATCATTTTTTACAGGAGTGTTACTAATAATTAACTTTTAAGTGAGTGGAATAAAAAGAAATATTTCACTAGCCACAGAATGCAAAGCTAGGAAGAAAACTCGACGGCTTGAAAAGTGGTAGAGATAAAATGTAAAGAAACAAGTGTAAGACTCTCTTGTAAATGCCACAGTTCTGTTTTCGTGTGTGTTGCACAAAATTATCAATTGTCGAAGATAATTTCGATGTCAGAAATAATGTTATGGTGCATAGAAAACAATCTGACGACAGATTTAACTGGCCTTAGGCTAAGAATTTTAGAGGTACAATGTGATGAAATGAAGTAATATTACTCTAAAAAATTAACAAATTCTTAATCATTACTGACTTGTCTGCTATTCTGGTGAGAGAAACTGACGTTACGGATTGCGTAGTCGGGTAGAGGGGCATAGGGGACGGTGTGAGCAATTCTACTGTACACACTACAGTAAAAAAAAATGAATATTAAAATACTATACTGGAAACAAAAAAGGAAACGTGTTTACAAGCTGTTTCACTTACGTCGCCTGGGGAAAGACAGATGCGCGCGCTTCTCACGAGTAGAGAGTAAACAATGATTCAATTTGATTGCAGTTCCACAGTGCACACCGATAAAAGTTTCGCGATAATGCAAGTTGACATTCCACATAATGACGATAATGATGACATTGGTGATTATGAAGTCGTGTTTACTAATAAGTGGGCTCTACAGATTTCGACAGTTTTGATGACAGCCCCGCTGTGTGTGTACAAGATGAAGAGATTATTGCTGATGTGTGCCAAAAACGCAGCGATGATCGAGAAGGTAAGTGAGAGTGATGGAGATGGCATTAATCTTGAAACACCTGAACTGAGTGAAATGTTTAGTGTAATCGATCTGTGCAGACGTTAAATTAGTGCAAAAATTTGTCGTGAAAAATATCTGAAATTATTAATAAATTCGCAATTGCCGGTGGCGGTGGCCGAGGGGACTGAGGCGCTCCAATCACGGTCTGCACGGCCACTACGGTCGGGGATTCGAATCCCCCCTCGGGCATGGATATTTGGGCCGTCCTTTATGTTAGTTAGTCCATAAGTAGTTTGTAAGTTTAGGGACTGATGACCCCGTAGTTAAGTCCCATAGACTCTACAAACATTTGAACTTATTTTTTGAACCCGGGCTCCCGCACTGCTTTGTTAAAGCAGTGCGAAGTGCCAGATTACCTATTGTATCGTCTTTTTTTTTTTTTTTTTTTTTTTTTTTTCTTAACTGGACAAAATGAAAAGATTTTATTGATATACTGTATTCTATCTTTATAAATTTTATAAATATAGCACCACTCTATCCTTTGTTTTCACTAAAAAATGAAATCATGGTATGGCATTGTTGGCTGGTAGATCCTATCTGGATTATTCGGCCGCCTAGTGAAAGTGTTTTTACTTGACGCCACTTGGGCGACTTGTGTGTCGATGACGATGAAAATGATGATAAAGACAACACACAACCGCCAGCTCCCTGCTGGGAATCGAATCCGGGCCCCTGCGTGGTAGTCAGCGGTGCTGTCGACTGAGCTCGTAAATAATTCTGAGTAACAAGTAATCTTTTCCCTTTGATATACGTTTAAATTAGGTTCTGTTATATTTACATTGTTTCTCAATATCATGAGTAACTGTTTCACCCTATTTTACAAATCAATCAGAACATAATGGAGGTGTAAATATTACGTACAGGTATCTAACAAACTAAACATTTGTTAATATTTTTGTTTACAATACGTTTTTGAGAAGATAGGCAACGGACTTAAAAACTGCCCCTCCGTAAGAGAAATCCTGGATCCTCGCCTGAATGTACTATTAATCTACGTTTTTCGAATTGGATTGTTAGTAATGGTTTCTCTTACCTTACGTTGTTCAAGGATATCATCATAGTAGCAAAACGAAGAACTTTCTGTAATATATCTTTACATAAGACTTAATCACTTTCGTAGCAGGAGAGAAAAATATCAAATTCCGCACCCATCACAGGAAGTTGACAGGAGGACTGCATGCGCCTAAGCCCGGTATTACACTGTAAAAGATCTTTGACAAAGATCTTTGTCAAAGATTTTATCCAAGATCTTTGACGAAACTACTTCACAGGAGCACATTATACTAGCGTAAAACATATCGTCATAGTTGCTCGGAATAAGACTCCAAAATAGTAAAGTGTCTGTATTGCAGTACGTAAAATAATGTTGCTCGGGAGTGTATTCATTGGAAAGAACGAAAAATGGAAACAATTTTAGGTAAAACCGTGAATAGTAAGAGGAAAAAACGAAAACTGCTCGCACAAATTTACTGCATGAGCTATACTGCTGGGAAATAATAACCTAAATTGTTTAAGAACGTGTGACCAAATATTTTAATTCACCCACATATTTATAAATACTTCACCATAACCGATGTTTCAGGAAGCCCTAAAGGTGTGTCAATGGGTAAATAATGAAACACTGAAATAATTTAACGTGTGTCATGCTAAACATAACTTCGTTAGACACTTTATCATACTTAAGAAGAGAGAATATTTTCGTAGTTCTTTCATATTATGCGCTGCGAAAGACATTTTTATAGTTTGCTGCAGTCTGACATTTGTTTTGTCTGATTTTCCGAAACATAAAATATCCGTATAAATACCTAAACTTGTTGTTAAATGTCGAAAAGCATCGGGCAAAGCAAGAAAAAAATATGGAGCTAACTAGTGCAGTACCTCATTACGCAAATCATGAATCCCTTTCCACTGAAGATCCTCCCATTTATATCAACGTACAATATCTATTCCAGCAGGCAGTAAAATACACGAATCCTACAGTGTAGGCCTAAGATTTCACGTATTGTTCCAGACATAAGTGAACCAAGATGTAAATCACTTTAGGAGGAATTACGAGGTTAGGTTAGAGTACAAATAAAAACATTTATTTCAGGTATGCATCTCCATATATCCTTTGAGCCATATAATTTCTTCCCTATCATCAACCTCAGTGAGCCACTTTGAATTCAACTGACAGCAGTAGCTTTTTCTTTATACGATTCTAACCGTATATTTTAGTAAATTTGCTTTGTATTCATAAATATTCCGCACACTTCTCACTTTGAAACGATCACTGTGGCAGTAGCGACACAACAAATACACTTTTACGTTATTTGTAGGTTAAAAGGCGTCAAAGCAAGGAAAGACGCATGTATACAATGGCGAACTTTTATAAAAGCTAGGCTCTCTCGCTAACTTTTATCAAATATCATTTATAAAAGAAATCTTTTATAAAAGATGACCCATTACACTGTCAAAGATTTGACCAAAGATCTTTGATAAAAGGGGTCCACCCAGCCCCACCCTTGTGGGGGCCATGCGTACATCATATACGCGTCAAAAGAAGGAAAAGGTGAGGAAGCAAACATAGGTTCAAAAAAGAACCAGTAAAAGTAGAGAGGCATAAGTTAGCAGTAATTCGTACGTCTGTAGAATGATCTATGTGCAAAAGATACAACTACCACCGTCATATTTTAGCAACAGAAACCGGGAAAATTCTGATTCTACCTTCATAAATCAGTATGGGGTGGCAACAGAAGACAGCTGAAGAAACACTGAAGTTTTAAATTTCACGTTTCAGAAATCATTCTCACAACAACATAGTAGTCATACCGTTGTCTGATCAGTGCACAGCCTCCCGAATGATGTAGGCCTACATAAGTAATAGGCATAGTGGGGTAACGTTCATCACAAAGTGAATTTCGAAAATGGTTAATTCGTCAATGAAATAGTTAACTTCGTTAAACGGTAAAGTGTTACTTTTTAGGGGAACTATAGAAACCAAAGTTAATTACTAACTCGTAATAGTTGCCTCAAACATCATTGACGGTACCAGTATAGTGAAAAGAGTAAGAATAAAACGTATTACCGTTGTTTATATAATAAGAGTCTGTTGGTTGGGGAAGTTTAGGTAGTACATGAAAAAAATAGTTAAATTATTTCAGTGACAGTGTAAACACGTGAGAATCACATATTATCAGATAAAAGGTGTCTATTTCCCTTATCATCTGAAAGTTTTCATCAGATACCGAAGGTTGTTTGGACGACGAGATGTGTTTAACCTATGGAAAAAAGTCGTTCGACTGTATTATTCGAGGGAATAGGGGTTCGGTATTATATTTAGAGCCTGCCAAATGAAATTAAAGTAACCACTTAAAAGCACCATGGAGTTTCATTACTTTCACAGCTAGAATCGGTCTCCATGAATTGCTTCAACGGCCAATCAACTAACAGACATACTACGTAACCCAAAATCAGCAATCAAACAACGATAGACTGAGTTATTGTTATTTGCACTCGATTACTGAGAGCAACAAACCTCAACCTCTATTGTAGAGCAGTGCGACGTCAATTTTTAGATGAATGATAGGAACCTAATTAATGATTAACCCCTCATATGTCGTACCTCCAGGTGAAACAAAATCAGGTGCATCCATACAGTTTGTGGACTAGCTTCGTCGTATTGACTGAAATTCAAAACACATATTGTATAAAGAGGATCTGAAGGAAGGAATTACAGCAAACTGAAGCAAAAGAATGGATTTATTGAACAGAATACAGCTTAAACTAAAAACCAAACATGCCAATTTCCCACAAACAGTAGACTATCCAAAATAAAGAAACATTTGGAGCCCCTACAGACTTCTACAATTCGGTACCCTATTTCACAAAAATAATAACTAAACATTTTTGTCAATGAAACTGTAGCTTTGTTTTGTGCACTGTCACCCTAATTATACCACGTTTTTCCGTAATTAGTATGAGTGTGAACTAGGGGATCGAAGTGTCACTTCCTAGATTATTGTTACAACCAAACTATTTGGTTAAGATAAAGGCACAGCCATATACTATTAATAACGTGTGGGTAAGATACACCTTAATGTATGTGTAATGATGTAAACATAATTAAATATCTTTCATTAAATTTGCTTAAAGTTTAAAAATTTTGCTCCCAAAGTTGCCGCCCATAAAATTTGTCGCCCCAGGCCTCAGTCTAGTCACCCAACTGTTAAATTCGCCACTGTTAGGCAGTTTATTCTGACGTGGAATCATCTTTTCTCGCTACATTTGTAGCCCAAATTAACAGTTTTGGTTCATAACTTTTATGTGGCTCAAACAGATTGTTTGATCTGAACTTGAACATCCATAATGCTTCATCCTACTATACCGTACTTTGTTTCAGTCGCGGACGGTCGACACTTTCGCTATTTGGGAGGTAATGTGGGGAATTTTTCGCGTTCCTTGTGGGCTAAAACTCTTTCCAGTCGAGTCTGCAGCTGAATCGACATTCCACTTGTATTCACACTTCGCTAGGATACTTGTCCAATCACAGGTTGATGACAGGAGGTTTGGAATATGGTGGCGGCATTTGTAGCATCACGTTTAACTTTAAAATGTTTAAATGTTTGTATAGCTTATGGGACTTAACTACGGGGTCATCAGTCCCTAAACTTACAAACTACTTATGAACTAACTAATACCAAGGACGACACAAATATCCATGCCCGAGGGGGGATTCGAACCCCCGACCGTAGTGGCCGTGCAGACCGTGACTGGAGCGCCTCAGTCCCCTTGGCCATCGCGGCCGGCCCCTCCAGGTGCTTCGTCTTCTACCTGCCTTCGATATTTTATGTGTAGTCGTGTGTAACACCACTGAACTAATTTGTTGTACTTGTTAGCAGAATTAAATACCTTGACTTAAAAGACAGTGCGGGTTTCAATACATCTGGATGAACAGAATTAATGGAACTTTCTCAAGTAACTATGACTGTCACTGAACTCTGATAGTTACATCGATTACGACCCCATGCGGTCAGGGGACAGTGTTTCCGTTCCCCTCCCACCACACCCCCGCCCACAGAACGGGCTCCAAGCTGCTAGCTGCTGCAGTGATTGGATGCTCCTTGGGGCACCGTTGGCACCAAGGTTATTCTATAAAAGGTTGGGCCCGAAGCGAAACGACCTGCTATTGGCCGATGAAATGACGTCAGCGGCGAAGCAGTACTGCTGGCGATGGGCGCGAAGCTGCGCCGTCACGTAAAGATCACTAAACACAGAAAAGTTACTGTTTACGCATTGCTTATTGCAGTTACTTGCCTCGTTAAATCCTTCCGACAGCCGAAGAATGCCACTAATGTCATTTTCGCCTATGTGATGCCGCTGCTTTCTCTCTTTTCAGCTTCATGTTGATGTAGCGCACTCGATTAAAAACTCGGTCCGTAAGAATATTTTAATGACCTCCAGCGCCACATGAAGATATTTCTGCGAAATTGTCGGCTAACCTCTTAGAAATATTTTCTTAAGTGTGTCGCGTCCGTTAATCTTATTGAAAGTAGCTCAAACTCTGAGATCTGCCGCATCCACTCGTCAGACGGCACTAACAAACCTCCTCGTGATAGAAATTCTGTCCACCCGTATTCTCCGAGGTGTTTTGGAGGAGGACAAAGTATTTCATTAGACGACACCCCCAGTGAGGTGTCATATTTCGCAGCACGGCATGCAGTGTAGCCTGCCAGATATTTGAATCCTTCAGTTGGGCATTCAACATGTGTCACAGCAGACGGTGCAGCAGCCTCACAACTAAAACTTATGTCCTGGCTCTCTTTTTCCCCATCTGGCACGGCAATTGCTTCAGACATATCCGGCAAAATTTCACACTGCGGACTAGATGACAGAAATTGTTGTGAATCTTCTTCCTGTCTCACATACGAAGTATTAGACAGTGGAATGTCTTGAGCATTCTATCCCAGAAGCAATAAACGCAGCCGATGTTTTACTCCTTTTGGGCGAGGATGCTGATAGAAATGGCCAATACCTCTAATCTGTGGAAACAATTTTTTAAGACAGTCCTAGTTCAGCCGTGCTGTTAACCCGCGATGACTTGCGCGTGAGGATTTTGCTCACAGTAATTTTAAAACAATCGGCTTTTTACCAACATTAAATAGTCAAATGTTTGTGTTTTCTTATAAACGCAACTAGAAGCACTTATTTAGACATATTAAGTACATTACAAACTGTTCTTTGACTGTCAGAAAAATGCTATACACGCAATCTATCGCGTAACATTTAAAGGTGCATGTTCTCGCGGGTTAATATACACTTAATGTCTAGTGACAAAAGGTCAGAATGAAGGCCTAATAAAGAATTAATTGACATTAAGAGTCCTTTCTGAAATGGTAACAGCTTCCTTCGGTTTCCAATCTGTATTGTTTCACAGGACAAATACCTTATGCTGAGAATTGGTTTTGAGCTGCTCGTTTGTTCCCTAGACACTTGCTAATGTTTTTTTTTTTTTTTTTTTTTTTTTTTTTTTTTTTTTTTTTTTTTTTTTTTTAACGATTCTGGGAGAATTTAAAATGTCAAACGAATAATGAACATATTAATCGAATTTTCTGTCGTAAAACACGCGAATAAACGAAACAAAACATACACAGTAAACAACAAGCTACTGCAGGGCTACCGCTACAACTGCCGCCGCGTGCTTCGGCGGTGACGTCATGCGCAGTACGACGAGTTTCTACCTCGGACTGCGCAGTCCATTCGGGCCCCCTCTTGTTGGCACAGCCTAGCGGCTAGGTCGAGCTTACTACACTGCGATGTCAAAATGTTCATTATTGAGAGCTTTAACTTTTCCCCATTTTTGTGCTGCTTTATTTTCCTCCTTATTTCGTGGGGGTGCTGAGCACCCCCGAAAATTTCGTAGGGGGTGCACCAGCACCGCAGCACCCACGGAGTCGGCGTCCCTGACTCTTTTTCAACTTCTTCTCTATGTACTCTATACTTTCCCTTTATTTTATTATTTTTTTACACGTGTTCTTTTTTAACTTCTCACAAAGGAAACTCCCCACAGCAGCCCCATAAGATTTAATGATACAATGAATAGGCCGCCAAAAACACAAATCAAGCGCGAAACAGGCAAAAGTTGTAGGGAACTACGAAAAAATAAGAAAAATATAAAAATGAACGGACCAGTCGCAAGATATGTAACATTTGATAACCAAGACGGACAGTGTTATCGTGGTCTTGTGGAATAGTATTTGATTGTGAAATGGGAGGTCTTGTGTTCAAATCTCCCTGAGGATTTATTTTTATTTCTTTTTGAGAGCAGTACCTCCGGTCATTGACGACTGCATTCGGTTTTTGTAGCCTTGGCAATAGCCAGACTGTACTTAATTTGCAGTGGACTACAACATTAAGGGTTCAGTGCTATAATCAGGGAAGGGAATGTTAAATCTATGTATTTTGAAATGAATGAATCAATAAATGAATGAATGAATATTACATATTTGAAAATTTAATTAGTATGTACTCTTTTCCGGTTGGAAAAATATGGTCCCCCTGCTCTTACACTATAATATCGTGAACTCGCTACTCATAAATGTCTAAATTGAAAATAAATAAATAAATAAAATAAAATTGCCATTTACTGGTTTCCGTACAATGTTGTAAAAGTAAGTCTCCGATAGCCGCTTCTATATCGTTGTAAGCAAGTAAATTTGTTCATTTGGTACCCGTATTTTCGTAGCAACAAATGTGGCAAAAGTGTGGGTAAAAATTCTTGACATTGGTGCTATACTGCAGCATCGAAACAGAGTAATGGCAATGGCAATGTGCAACATGGTATCATTTCGTTTGAGTTATTGGTAAATAAACACACAAACGTAAATCAAATGTTCAAATGTTTGTTAAGCTTATGGGACTTAACTACGGGGTCATCAGTCCCTAAACTTACAAACTACTTATGAACTACTTACAATCTAGGACGGCACAAATATCCATGCCCGAGGGGGGATTCGAATCCCCGACCGTAGTCACCTCGGCTACCGCGGCCGACCAAACGTAAATAATGAAAACAATTATCGCTTGTATACGGCAAACAATAAGGGACTTGAATGATTTCTGGAAATAGTTTTAATCGCTAATTATGTCATATTATTCTCCGGATATGCTTTTTTACCTCGTGAATTTCAGTACTTAAAAAGAAAGAATAATGTTTGTTTATAAATACTTTTCCTTGTAATTAATGAAATAGTTTCTATAATTTTTGCGTTCCAAGCATTAGTAAAATATCGAAAGACATAAATAATTAAAAAAAAATAAAAGTAAAAACAGCCCAATTTCCCTGTTTCAATTATATAAGCAACAACTTATTCATGAGGAAATACTTACGAATATGTGTATATTTTACAGCCATATCCACTGAAAATAAGAGAATATAAACAGATGAGAAACATTAATTCCTGTTGTGGTCTGGTCTTATATGACAGACTCTTTCATTGAGGTGTAAAAATTCATTGTGAAGTCGGATGATTCGAAGATTTTTTCAATTCACACATCTTGCTCATAATCGTATATATTTTTGAGTGTAATTAATTTTCCTATAAAACGAATGTCTCGAACATTCTTGCCGTTTGTGGTTCAGTTGTAGCAACAACTGTGTAGTTGGATTAATGGCTTATCTGGTACATTAAATAACGTAGGTATTACATTCTATGTAACTTTGGATGTAATTGGAAGCTGTGTAAGTTCAGCTGACACTAGTTGTAGAAACGTGGAGATAATGCCAAATGAACCAGCCGGTAAGTAAATTAATATATTAAAGTGAATGTGATTTCACATTTTGTCATAATTAGGTAAGAGGACGAGATACTGTCATTTGTGTATATTTAACACTTCCATAAATTCCTTAAGATAAATGTTACATTGCTGCTGCAATTACTTAACACTAGTTGTTTTCAAATTTCATAAGCAAAAATGAATATAACATTTCGTCGTCTACCCCGTGACGTTGTGGTTACACAGTACAAGATTTCTGTGCTTCAATGATACTGAAAGTTAGCATTTATAATATACAAAAACTTTGAATTCCTTTTCGTCACTTATTTACACAGATGAGTCAGTTATTTCAGGAGAGTGCCCGTCACCTATAGAAGCATCAAGTATACCACAATTATGTTTTTGTTAGGGGTGGGAGAAGGTGGGGTGCAGCTTGTGGGAGCATGGAGGAGCATAGTCGGGGGCACAGGATAGGGCTGCTGTTCTTTGTATGCTGTACTCACAGATTTTCACAATTAAGCAGAAGTGTTACAATATCTAACACTAAAATTCAGAATCCGCTATGTTTGCATTAATATTGTACTTCCTTTCTGAAGAGATTTTCATCTTACCATTTTCAAAATCGAACAAATTCTAATAGAGTAATAAAGTGTGACCAATTTTGACTTACTTCCTACCACAGAGTAAAATGCATTTTTATTTTGTTTATTTTGAAATTGCAAATCAGGAGTAAGTCAGCGTGCAGACACCAAAGGGCTTCAATGTCTGCTACTGCCAAGCAATTGCTTTCATGGGCCACGACCAAGAAAGAATTAGCAGAACTGCAAATGGAGCTGTTTAAAAAGCAACACGACATGGAACAGTACTTATTTAGATTAAAGAAGGTAAACTTGGAGCTCCAAATTAAGATCCGCTAGGAAACTTAATAAATTGCTGTCTGAATGAGTATATTTATAAATGTTTATTTATTTAAAAATTTGATAGATGAATAAAATTATTAATTAAAATACATTTTTATGAAATGAAAAGACATGAAATTGATCTTCATTGCATTACAAAAGAGAACTGATCTTGTCCCCCTGATATGTTTCATCTGCAATAGACATAGTACCTATTGCAGCTTGGAACACAGGATTAATTGGAGGTACCACTTCTTTCATTTCTATAGCCATATTATGCACTACCGCGCATGCAACGATGCTTTCCTCTGGCCTTTCAGACTGCGGTGTTGTATCTTTTGAGGGTCTGAAAACCGACGATTCCATACCCCCAGCGAGCTTTCGACTGTATTTACTGTATTTCTGTTTCTTATGAAGATATAAGCTTCGTGCGCCTCGGTAGCTCAGTGGTAGCCGGGCGCCGTGGCTCAGCTCGCCCGGTCAGAGGGCTCAACGCCTTCTGTAATAGAAAAGCTGAGCCAACAACACACCTAACAAGAAAGAACAAAAACGACCAGCGTCTGCAACGAAGAGAACTAAAAAAAAAAAAAAAAAAACTGTCCTCTTATGTCCCCTCTGGCAGTGTTGTTGATGTGAAAAATATCGAGTAGCACCGTGGTTCGAAATCCACGTTGAACTGTAGGTGGAGCTAGTCAGTTCGAAGGTCGGAGGAAGGAAAGGCATATACCTCCAAACAGGACCATGCCTAGTAAAGCACTGTGGTGTTCATACTAATCTTCGGATTGTTGATTGCTTTGTCTTTTCTTATGTGAGCTTCGTTATATAGTCTCTTTTCGTGTTTGCGAATTGTGAACTGAAGGATGCTCATAGTCAGAAGCTCATAGCAATACTCGGTTCCCCTTGTCACCACGTTCGAGACTAGCTTTCAGTCTCGAATTGTTGAATATGGTCTGGTCATGTGCCGAACATGTAATGTCCAGTATTTTCAAATCCCAGTTAGCCACCGTTTGTATACTAAATGAAAAGTAGCCTTTTCTCTCTGTATACTTTTCTGCATTTTCACCACCTGGTGACTTTATTCTTATGTGTGTGCAGTCTATTGCACCACACACTCTTAGAAAGGATGCTATTTTAAAGAAATTTTCCTGTACTTTTGCAATTTATTCTTGTATCTCTGGAAATGCTATGAATACTGGGGTTAGGTGGGATATGGACTCAGATGCCTTTTTAAGATGTTCAAATGTTTGTTAAGCTTAAGGGACTTAACTGCGGGGTTATCAGTCCCTAAACTTACAAACTACTTATGAACTACTTACGAACTAGGACGGCACAAATATCCATGCCCGAGGGGGGATTCGAACCCCCGACCGTAGTGGACGTGCAGACCGTGACTGGAGCGCCTCAGTCCCCGCGGCCACCGCAGCCGGCCCTTTTTAAGAATCCTGCTTGCTGTCCCCTTATTAATCCCTAAGAAATCTCCCACAGATATAAGGAAATTCCCCGTGGCAAAATATCTCAACGTAAGGAGTAGCTGGTTCATGGGAGGAACAGCATCATTCCTTAAAGAAAGAAAAGAATTAAATGAATTTGTGTAACAATTGAGCTTGTTTCTTAATAAATACATCAATCTAGTATTGTGCTTAAATGCTGCTTCTAATGTGCATTAATTCACACATTTTTATAAATCTGTCATCAAGAGTGTGAAAGGTGGGGAACAATTGAAGTTATTAATGGGCAAGAGGAGGCTCAATAGGATACTTCTGGTGAAGTTTACTAACAACAAATTCCAAGTAGTGATAATTACTTCACTAATTTTTGTGTGTCCATTAGGAGAATGCAGTCATTTAGAAAGAAAAGCCAATGCTCGTCTGCAAATACTCAGCTACTACTTTTAAGCGGAGAATTATTGTAAATTTTGAGAGGTCGGAAATGACTGACTGTATAGGCCTACTGGCAAAATCAAAGCCTGTTTAATAGAAACGGTTATTCAAAATTAACATCTGCAAGTTCACATAATACAGATAAACTGAAGGACTGGTTGAGGTATTCTCTTAATTTGGTTCTGGATATCTGGCTGTTTTCAATTTTCTATGTATTTTAATGTCGTATACTTTTGCTAATGCTCAAATATATTTTCACGTTCTGAACCCTTCTTATACATCATTACCTGATTAAAGACTTTGTTGTTAATAAAAGTAAATAACAATTAACGAAATTTTTTCCTTTCTAAAATAAAAAAAATATGGTGGGCATAACGCACCCTCCCCCCCCCATCACCCCCTTGGTAGTACAAGTTATGGTTATGGAAAAAGCGTTGGTCTTGCGATGGTTAATGGATGTGTGAAACTAATGTTTTCACTAAAAGGCGGAAAGTTGTTCGAACTCTGCTGTGGCATTTACAAAAAGGATCATTCCCAACAGAAAACATACTGGAATAATATTTTCTGCTATTGACGTAATGTGTCAGAAATTAAATAACACGCCAGAATTCATGAAATACTGATATCAACTGCATATTACTACAAACTAACAGTATTGTGTAGGAGAGCAGAGAAATACTCTCACCTGTCCGTCCTATGCTCCAGTTTCTCACGCACAAAACTGAAAAGACAAATTTCTGCTTCCTTTGATAGGCAAAATCTGGATGTAAATTCTGAATCATCGAATTCTCCTTCCTGATTCAAACGAGCAAATCAACCAAAATCTCATCATCGCTATCTGCATCAATAACTAAACCTGCCATCTTGGAAACTTATTCCAGGGTTAAGCTCGCTAACCGACCAAAAGTCGCCGGTTACGTTTTCACGGGTTTGTTCTCTGGTTGGGCGTTATTCCGGTTTCGTACAACGCGTTTCTCACGCTGTTCCGGGAATAGAGCGTAACCGGCTCCTAAATGGAGATCGGACAACCGATCATTAGTCAGGTAAATACTCATCAAAAGATGATGACTATAAAACTGCGATCTTGTCTACAGTTCCTTTTGGAGTCGTTATTAAACTCAGTCAGATCGCCTCCTTCCTGCAATGACAGGTAATGGTGACCTCCTGACCTTCAGCTCAGCAATGTATTTGGGGTTACTGCTGTATGGTACTCCTTTTCTTTAATGTACATCTACATCTACATACACATTCCGCAATCCACCGTATGTCGCCTGGCGGATGGTACACTGTACCACTACTAGGCATTTCTTTTCCTATTCCACTCCCAAATAGAACTAGGAAAAAAAGAATGCCTATATACCTCCGTATGAGCCCTATTTTCTCGTATCTTGTCTTTGCGATCATTACGCGAAATGTAAGTAGGCGGCGGGAAGATAGTACTACACTCAGCTTCAAATTCCGGCCCTCTAAATTTCCTCAACATAAATTCACGAAAATAACGTCGTTTTTCCTCCACCGATCCCCAATTGAGTTCCCGGAGCATTTCCGTGACACTCGCGCATTGATCGAACCTACCAGTAACAAGCCTAGCTGCTCGCCTCCAACTGCTTCTATGTCTTCCTTTAAACTGGTCTGCTGCAGGTCCCAAACACTTGAGCAATACTCAAGACGTGGTCGTTCAAGCGTTTTATTCGCGGTCTCCTTTACAGATGAAGTACATCTTCTCAAAATTCTCCCAGTGAACCGAAGTCGGCTGTCCGCCTTACTCACAACTGTCCTTAGATGTTCGTTCCATTTCATATCGCTCTGCAATGTTATGCCTAGATATTTGAACGGTACGACTGCATCAAGAAGCTCACTACTTATGCTGTATTCGAACATTATGATATTGTTTTTGCTACTCATGCGCATCACCTTACATTTTTCTACGCTGAGTTCCAGCTGCCATTCTTCGCACCAACTAGAAATTTTGTCTAAGTCATCCTGTACGGTATTACAGTCAATTAAAGACGGCACCCTCCCATGCACCACAGCATCATCAGCAATCAGCCGCAAGTTACAAGTTACTTTGCCCATCCGATCATTTATATAGATAGAAAATAATAGCGGTTCTATCACACTTCCCTATGGCACGCCTGACGATACACTCATCTCTGATGAACACTCGCCGTCGAGATCAACTACTGCGTTCTATTACTTAGGAAGTCTTCCAGCCAGTCATAAATCTGTGAACCTGTTCCATAAGCTCGTATCTTCGTTAGCAGTCTGCAGTGTGACACCGCGTCGAACGCCTTTTCGAAATCGAGAAAAACACGACCCGCCTCTTGTCCATGGCTCGCAAGATGTCATGTGAAAAAGGGCAAGCTGAGTTTCACATGAACGATGTTTCTTAAACCCGTGCTGATTCGTAGAAAGAAGCTTTTCCGTCTCAAGGAAATTTACTATATTCGAACTGATAATATGTTTCAAAATTCTACAGGAAACTGGCGTCAACGATATTGGCCTTAATTATGTCAGTTCTCTTTCCTTTCTTATAAACGTGTGTTACCTGCGCAATGTAGCCCTACATTTGTTCAGATCCGGAGAATATGGCGACAGTGGAGGTCCATTACAGTGGCTTCTAGGTACCACAGAGCCAGAATGCGGTCCCCAAAGTGCTCTTCCAGGACTTCAAAGTTTACTCAATGCACGATGGTGTTGGTGAAACACAACTGCTGCTCCAAGGCTATGGGACTTAATGCTTATTATTATTAAATGTTTGTAAATCTATGGGACTTAACTAATGCGTTTATCAGTCCTTAATCTTACAACTACTTAATCTAAGTTAAACTAACCCAAGGATGACACACACACCCATGCCCGAGGGAGGACTCGAAACTTCGGCGACGAGCAACCGCGTGCTCTACAACAAGGCGCTTTGTGTGCTCGGACACTCCACCGTGGCGCTTAACGGTTGAAGAATTTGAATGTGGTATGGGAACAGATGCAAGTCTCCAACAAAAATTTATCGCAGTGTGTCCGGGTTGATTCCCAGCTATGGTGCGTCTTCCCTGATCGATTTCCTGGTGCTGGTTTCAACCACAGCGCGCGTCTTCACCATGTTTATAGGCATTTTCACCATCTTTGGACAACCGACAGTACTCACACTGTCATCAAGAACAGTACTCGTTCTTTCAGGCTTGCGAATCAAATTCTTCTTTGTCAACAATCTCGGACCCGTTGTCTTCAGTTTGAACTCGGACGCAATCTTCCTTCGGTCCTCAGTTGAGCTGTTATTGCTGGCTTAGTAGGCCTTCACAAGTGCTGTACGCTCAGGCATCTGTTCCGTGACATTTTAAAGTGCAAATGGTTGGCAACCACAAGGATGGTGCGCATGTGGACACTATTTCCCACCACGCCCCGCGGCCAACTGTGCAGTTTGAACGTCCTACAGCAAACTGTTCAGAAGTTGTTGTTCTGGTCGTCTTCAGTCCGGAGACTGGTTTGATGTAGATCTCCGCCCTCCTTTATCTTGACTAAGCCTCTTCAACTCCTCATAAGAATGGCAACCCATATCCATTTGAATCTGGTTACTGTATTCGTCTCTTGGTCTCCTGCTATGTTTACCCCATTGTAAATTCGTGATTCGTTGATGTCTAAGAATATGCCCTACCAATCGATCCCTTCATTTAGATAAGCTTTGCAAGAATTATTTTTCTCCCCAGAACTTCCTCATTGGCTACGCAATCTAATCTTCAGCATTCTTCTGTAGCACCACACTTCAAAAGCTTCTATCCTCTTCCTTACTGAACAGTTTATCATTCATGTTTCACTCCCGTACAAGGCAATACTCCACAAAAATGCCTTTAGAAAATACTTCATAACACTTAGTATTCAATGTTAGGAAATTTCTCTTTTTCATAATGACTTTTCTTTCCATCGCCATTATGCATTTAATATCCTCTGTACTGTATCATACGTTATTTTACTGTACAAGTAACGAGACTCATTTACTACCTTTATTGTTTTGTTACCTAATTTAATTTCTTCACCATTGCCTGATTTTCTTAGTCTGCAATCAATTACCCTAGTATTGCAGTTGTTAATGTTCATCTTAAACGCTCGTTTCAACACACTGACCATTCCGTTCAAGTGCTCTTCCAGGTCCTATGCTGCTTCTGACAGAATTACAATGTCATCGATAAATCGCAAAGTTTTTATTTCTTAACCTTGAGCTCTAATTCCTTCTCCAAATTTCTCTTTGCTTTCCTTCACAGCTTTCTCAATGTACAAATTGAATAAAATTGGAGAAAGACTACAACCCCGACTTATTCGCTTTCCAACCACTGCATCACTTTCGTGCCCTTCGACTTTAATAACTACTTTCTGGTTTTTGTACAAGTTGTAAATAACCTTCCGCTCCCTATATTGAGAGCGCGTATTCCAATCAACATTGTCAAAAGCCTTCTCCAAATCTACAAAAGCTAGAAATGTAGGTTTGCCTTTCCTTTACCTATCTTCTAAGATAATTCGTAAGGTGAGTATTGCCTCCTGTGTTCCTACATTTCTCCTGAATTCAAACTGATCGTCCCCGAGGTCAGTTTCTATCAGCTTATTCATACTTTTGTAAATAATTTGTGTTAATATTTTAGAGCCAAATTTTCCCATCTGTCCGCGGCTGATTTCTTTGGAATGGGAATTATTGCACTTTTCTCAAAGAAGTCATGACACTTTTATTTTATGTAGTTCAATAATTGTCGCACTGTGCTAAGTAGTTTAGGGACGTCTTCTTCCGATGTACGTATGATTTCAGTCATTTCACGCACGTTTGAACGAAGATCACCCAGTGGCGTACTGTGTTCAATTTACATCTACATACATACTCCGCAATTCACCCAAAGTTGCACACTGGAAGGTACCTAGTGCCACTACCGGTTACTTGCTTTCCTGTTCCACTGCCAATGCAATGTAAGCATCTTAGCAACTTAGCACCCCGCCTCTGATTTGCCTCTATATCTTCTTTAAAACCGATCTGGTGGGAATCCCAAACACTTGAGCAATACTCAAGACGGGATCGCGCAAGTGTTTTATGTGCGCCCTCCTTTACAGACGAAGCAGACCTTCCCAAAATTCTCCCAGTGAACCGAAGTCGACCATCTGCCTTCCCCGTGACTGCCATATGCTCGGTCCATTTCATATCGCTGTGCAGCGTTCCGCCTAGATATTTAATTGACGCGAATCTGTCAAGCAGTACAATACTAAGGCTCTATTTGAACATTACGGGATTGTTTCTCTTGCTCATCTCCATCAGCTAAATTTTTTCCTATAAGGCGAGTCTAGAAAGTAAGTTCCCTTTCAATTTATCTCCGATGCAGCGCTGCGATGGCAGTTCCGCACATGCGCTGTAGACGATGTGTATCAAGGAGAAGAACGTGCGCCATTAGGAGATCGCTGTCAGTTGCGTACGCTTTGTTGCGCTTGTTTGAATGTCGGCGTTGATTGAAAATCCCGCCGCCTTTGAAATCAGGTCCGTGATTCGGTTTCTGAATGCGAGGAAAGTGAAACCAAGTAAAATTTATCGGCAAATTTGCTATGTTTACGGACAAATTGCGATGAGCGAGTCGATGGTAAGAAGATTGGTTCGACAGTTCAATGGCGGGCGTAGTGATGTGCACGATGAAGAACGAAGTGGGCGTCCACCTTTGGTTACAGAAGAACTGGTTCACGCGATTGATGACATGATCCAGGAAAACCGTATGTTTACAATTAGTGATTTCGCTATGGACGTCCCCCAAATTTCACGATCACTGATGCACGAAAAACCTCCTACAGTGATTTGCCTGGGACGTGTTTGACCATCCTCCTTATAGCCCTGACCTCGCTCCTAGCGATTTTAATCTGTTCTTAAATCTCAAGTCTTTCCTTGGGGATCATCACTTCACCAATGACGATGAGCTGAAAGAAACTGTTTCCAACTGCTTGAAGACACGGGCGGCAGATTTCTGTGAAGAAGGTATACAAAACCTGGTGCCACGCTATGACAAATGCCTGCAAAATTTCGATAGTTAAGAGTTGTAGAATTTTGTGCAATAAAAATTTCTTCTGCATCTGTGTACAATTTCATTTTATTACCAAACGGAACTTACTTTCTGGACGCGCCTCGTATTTTTAGGGCTACCTGCCATTCCTCACAGCACCTAGAAATTTCGTCCAAATCATTCTGCAACCCACTACAGTCATGCCATGACGACACCTTACGATACACCACAGAAACTTCAGTAAACAGCAGCAGATTGCAGCTCTGTCAGTCAGGTCATATATATAGATAAAGGTAAAGCAGTCAACAATCCGAAGATTGGTTTGAACACCACAGTGCTTTACTAGGCATGGTCCTATTTGGAGGTGGTATGCCGTTGCCTTCCTCCGACCTACAGAACTGACTTACCCAGCCAGTTATAGGGGGACCTACAATTTAACGTGGGTTCCGAACCACGGTGCTACTCGGTATTTTTCACATGAGCAATACTGCCAGAGGTGAAAGAAGTGGAAAGTGGCAGATAAAAATCATAGGACCTGACGGGGATTGAACCCGCGACCTTTGGATTTGTAATCTGCCACTCTACAATAGAAAATAATAATGGTCCTGTCACACGCCCCTAGGGCACTCCTGACGATACCCTAGTCTGAACATTTGCCGTCGAGGAACACATACAGCCGGCCGCGGTGGCCGAGCGGTCTACGGCGCACCAGTCACGGTCTGCACGGCCACTACGGTCGGGGGTTCAAATCCCCCCTCGGGCATGGATGTTTGTGCCGTCCTTAGTATTAGCTAGTTCATGAGTATTTTGTAAGTTTAGGGACTGATGACCCCGTAGTTGAATCCCACAAGCTCTACAAACATTTTAACATTTTGACAACGTACTGAGTTCTTCCACTCCCATGAACCACAGACATTGCCGAGGTGGGGTGGCTTGCGTGCCTCAACGATACAGATAGCCGTACCGTAGGTGCAAACACAGCGGAGGGGTATCTGTGGAGAGGCCAGACAAACGTGTGGTTCCTGAAGAGGGGCAGCAGCCTTTTCAGTAGTTACAGGGGCAACAGTCTGGATGATTGACTGAGCTGGCCTTGTAACATCAGCTAATGTGGCTTTGCCACACAGCTACTGCGAACGGCTAAAAGCAAGGGGAAACTACAGCCGTTACCTTTCCCGAGGACATGCAGCTCTACTGTATGAACATCTGATGATGGCATCCTCTCGGGTAAAATATTCCGGAGGTAAAATAGTCCCCATTCGGATCTCCGGGCGGGGACTACTCAAGAGGATGTGATCATCAGGAAAGACAATACTGGCATTCTACGGGTCGCCGCGGTGGAGTAGCCGAGCGGTCTAAAGCGTCTCGCTGCGGAGCGCGCGGTTGCTCGCCGTGGAGGTTCGAGTCCTCCCTGGGGCATGGGTGTGTGTGTCGTCCGTAGGTTAGTTTACCTAGGTTTAAATAGTTTGTAAGCTACGGACTGATGACCACGTAGTTTGGTCCGATAGATTTACAAACATTTGAACATTCTACGGGTCGGAGCGTGGAATGTTAGATCCCTTAATAGAGTAGGAAAATTAGAAAATTTAAAAAGGGAAATGGATAGGTTGAAGTTAGATATAGTGGGGATTAGTGAAGTTCGGTGGCAGTATGAACAGGATTTCTGGTCAGGTGAGTACAGGATTATAAATACAAAATCAATTGGGGGTATTACAGGAGTAGGATTGATAATGAATAAGAAAATAGGAATGCGGGTAAACTACTATGACCAGCACAGTGATCGCATTATCATTGTCAAGATAGATACGAAGCCAACACCGACAACAATAGTACAGGCTTATATGCCAACTAGCTCTGCCGATGATGAGGAAATCGAAGAAATATATGAGGAGCTAAAGGAAATTATTCAGACAATTAAGGGAGAGGAAAACTTAATTGTTATGGGAGACTGGAATTCGGTAGTAGGACAAGGAAGGGAAGGGAAGATAGTAGGTGAATATGGTCTGGGCAAAAGGAATGAAAGAGGAAGCCGCCTGGTAGAATTTTGCACGGAACATAATTTAGTTATAACAAACACCTGGTTCAAGAATCACAAAAGAAGGTTGTATACGTAGAAGAGACCAGGAGACACCGGGGGATACCAGATAGATTTTATAATGGTAAGACATAGATTTTGGAACCAGGTTTTACAGTGTAAGACATACCCAGGGGCAGATATAGACTCTGACCATAACTTGTTGGTTATGAACTGTAGGCTGAAACTAAAGAAACTACAAAAAGGTAGGAAAATAAGGAGATGGGACCTGGATAAATTGAAGGAACCTGAGGTTCTTAAGAATTTCAGAGGGAGCTTTAGGCAACAATTGACAGAAACAGGGGAAAATAAAACAGTAGAGGAAGAATGGGTAAAATTGAGAGATGAAATAGTGAAGGTAGCAGAGGACAAAATAGGTAGGAAGGCAAGACCTACAAAAAATCCTTGGATATCACAGGAGATACTAAATTTAATCGATCAAAGGAGAAAATATAAAAATGCAGTAAATGAAACAGGCAAAATGGAGTACAGACGACTAAGAAATGAGATTGACAGGAAGTGCAAAATGGCTAAGCAGGAGTGGCTAGAAGGCAAATGCAAGGATGTAGAAGAATGTATAAATAGGGGAAAAATAGATACAGCCTACAGGAAAATAAAAGAAACATTTGGAGATAAGAAAAACAGATCTATGAATATCAAGGACACTGATGGAAAACCAGTTCTCAGCAAAGAAGGGAAAGCTGAAAGGTGGAAAGAGTATATAGAGGGGCTCTACAAAGGAAATGAACTTCGAGACAATATTGTAGGAAGGGAAGAGGATGTAGATGAAGATGAAATAGGAGACACTGTACTGAGAGAAGAATTTGATAGAGCCCTGAAAGACCTAAGTCGAAACAAGGCCCCTGGAGTACGTGATATTCCCTCAGAGCTACTGAAGTCTCTGGGAGAACCAGCCATGACAAACCTGTTTCACCTGGTGTGTAAGATGTATGAGACAGGCGAAGTACCCTCAGACTTTAAGAAAAATGTTATAATTACCATTCCAAAGAAAGCAGGTGCAGACAGGTGTGAAAACTACAGAACCATCAGTTTAATAAGTCATGGTTGCAAAATATTAACACGAATTATATACAGAAGAATGGAAAAACTGGTAGAAGCCGACCTCGGGGAAGATCAGTTTGGGTTCAGGAGAAATGTAGGAACTCGGGAGGCAATACTCACCTTACGGCTTATCCTAGAAGATAGATTAAGAAAAGGCAAACCTACATTTCTAGCTTTTGTAGATTTGGAGAAGGCTTTTGACAATGTTGATTGGAATAAACTCTTTCAAGTTCTGAAGCAAGCAGGAGTAAAATATATGGAGCGTAATGTTATTTACAACTTGTACAAAAACCAGACAGCGGTTGTCAGAGTTGAAGGGCATGAAAGGGATGCAGTGGTTGGGAAGGGAGTAAGACAGGGTCAGGGTGGCCACCAAATCTTCATTTTCAAATTCAAGGTTTTTTCCAGGTTTTCAAGGTTAAAAATGATTATTTTCCAGGTTTTCACGAAACTTAATTTTGCTCAAAGGGGTTACATATTTTAAAAACAAATGTTATCCAAGTTGAACCTTGTCACGTTGTAATAGACACCAAGCAGTGATGAATCCATGATTTGCGGGGGAGAGGAGGAGGAGGACAGAGCTCAGAAAAATTGTGTCATTGTACCTCAAACTGATCTAAAAAGAACCAGCTCTTGTTATGTTTTCCTCATTGTTATGGGGGATCTGCAGTCCCATAGACCCCCTCTCCTCCCACCCAAGATTCGACATTGAGACAATGTAAAGTACAGGGTGTACATTTTAAGTTAAACCAGAACTATATATATATATATATATATATATATATATATATATATATATATATATATATATATATATATATATATACAACGGTTTTCACCATTATGAACGGACAGCAGAGGCTTAGGAAATTATACTAAACTTGAACTGTCTCCACCGTTTGGAAGAGGTGTGAGAGACTAGTGTAAAATTTTTAATGGAGACTCCAATTTTATTGCAGATTCAGATTCTACTGACGAAATCATGTATAGTTTGGTTGATTTTTTTTTTTTTTTTTTCAATTGGCAACCTATTGCACTGTAATGGTAAGAATTATTTGCCATACTGCTGAAGAAATGTACCACCCAGGAAAGAAAATAAAGGTTAATCATATTGATGATGCTTCAGAATCAAACCAAATGATACTAGATGTACATTTAAGTTCAATTAAGTGTTTCTTCGGCAATTTATAACTGGTATTCAGACAAGGGCAATCTGGACTAAGGTATCACTTTGGAAGACTGCCCTGTAAACTGCGGGGAGAGGGATGGAACACTTTTGGTATCATTTGGTAGCGTTCTGAAGCATCATGAATATGGTTTTCATTTATTTTATTTCCTGTTTAGTACATTTCTTCACCAGTATGACATGTATTTCTTACTATTACAGCGCCATCTGTAGTAAAAAGAAAAACACCAACAAAAAAACAACAACAACAAAATTATCAACCAGACCATACATGATGTGGTCCTTAGAATCCGAGTCTGCAATAAAAAATCGGGATTCCCATTTCAAATTGACACTCCCCCCCCCTGCTAAGTAAATTAAGTATCCTCGTAATTGTTACCGCAACTCCTCATTGGCGCTAACTGGGCCCTCATGAAAAACAGTTCAGCCATCAACAACACGTACATGATGACTGTGTTTACTATTTGTATATTACCATTAAGGCTCCTATAAACCCGAGCTGAACTGTCCGCCATTTTTCCCCAAGCTGTAGTAGTTGCCACGTTCCGGACGAAGCGCACGCGTTACCTCGCGCTTCATTCAACTCGCTCATACTCGCAAACTACTCGTTGTATGAACCTGCAATTTTCATGAATGTGTTCGTGAATGACTACACTACATTTTCATTTTAATTTCATTTGCGGTAATAGTTTATTAAGAGGATATAGTGACAGTTTAGGAACATGCACTTACTGATGACGTTACGGAATTTTCGACATGCGAGGAACTTTCTTTCAGTTGAAGTTAGGTGAACACATTAAGCGAATGAAATGTTCAAAATACATCAAATTTTCATCGTCTTTAAACAAGAACTCTGTGAGAAATGTATATCTTGAGATAATGTCAGTTAAACATGCAGCATTGGAATTCGCCAGCCGCGGTGGCCGAGGGGTCTGCGGCGCGCCAGTCACGGTCTGCACGGCCACTACGGTCGGGGGTTCGAATCCCCCCTCGGGCATGGATATTTGTGCCGTCCTTAGTATTAGCTAGTTCATAAGTAGTTTGTAAGTTTAGGGACTGATGACCCCGTAGTTAAGTCCCATAAGCTATACAAACATATGAACATTTGATTTGGAATTCGCTCGCCTGTATAGTAATACCTCGTCTTCAGTATTAGAGCTTAGCACAGGTTGTTACTGCATAACGCACATACTTGAAGCTACCGGTACTAACTTCTTAACCCAAACTACAAAAGTGCTGTGTTTCTATGTAATATTTAATTATAATTTTTCATTTGTATCAAAAGGACATTGTAAATATCTCAATACAGAGTGCTTTATTATGTGAGGAAATGAGAACAAGTCAGTTCATTATATAGTGAAGAGTTTCTTGATACTTGTCATTTTTTAGTATTCTCGCATAAAATCCACGTTAGATTTAGTAATTTTTGTTCTATTACTGCTAGGAAATGTAACTCCTATTAGTTTTTGCAAACTGAGTAGTAGGTCTGAAACAAGTTGAACAACAAGCAACGAAAAAAACATTTGTGACTGATGAAGGAATACCTCAACACTGATTAATAAATCCCTAACTTTACTCTTTTCCGGTAAAAAAAATTACGTTTCTTTGAATAAAGCGACAGTTAATGAAGTTTTGCGTAATAACCATATGGCAAAATACGCCCCTCTTTGCGTTGTTATTTGCCAAAATATCATTTTGATACCTCTAACCGTGTATGAGACGCACTATATTTCATGCTGGCCTTATCAGCATCGGAAATGAGTTCGCTACATAAAATAAATTTTAGCAATTTGATTGATGGGTAACGATCTCCGGCTAAATTTAAAATAAATTTCAATACGTCAGGAAAATTTCATCCGCAGCAACATATGGTGTAACATGCACCCAACGAAACAACATAGCAGCCCTTATTTTTTACTGCAAACTTTTCCTGCTGTTTCTTATTTCAAAGCCAATATCTTACTAACTATGGCTATTCACGAAATTATGCAGATTTCGTCAAAATGCTGACATATAAAGATTTAAGTAGCGAAAAAATTAAATATTTCTACCCATTAGTTTTCGCGAAATCATTTGTGAAAGATGGCAAGACGTGCGCCTCTATGCTGTTGGTGCAGCGCAATTCCAACCATTTCGGGGGAAACATGGCGGACGATTCAGCATGGATATTTAGGAGCTCTAATTACCAATGTTACGTCAGTCACAGCAATCATCTATAATTATTACTAATGAACATAGATGCCGAATTTTGAAAATCTTGGGGTATGCTCAGAGGTGTACCCAGGTAATTCTAAATAAATACATAAATACAAAGCAAAGCCAAAAACTTATACAAAACATACACGCTATCGATTCCATATCTCCTTCACCACCACGATAATAAGTCGAAGTCCTTTTTTATTTCACTATATACTTATCCATTTTAACAATTTTCACACGCAAGACATTAACCCTTTTAACTCCAAATTTTATTTATTTATGAACAAAAATATTTCTTTGCGTATATCTATAAATAATGATTGGATTAATGTGTATTTGACAGAATTTTTGATTATTTTTAGATTTTGGAGTGAAATTTGGGATGACTACACATGCCATCAGTGTGTAGGATATGTTTCCTTTGCCGTAGCTAATAACATTTTCAAACTATTGACTACTAATTTAGACATTGGACAATTAGCAATAAAGTTTTTTAATTATTTTGTTTCCTTTACCTTGTTAAAATTATTTGGAAGTATTCTTGCATTTACTCCAACTTACACATCACGCAACAATATATATTTTGACAATACATTGTAGCCAAATGCTTTTTGTTCTTTCGACGTAACGGTAGACAATGTAGTCACAATGAATTATTGGAAGCCCTGCAATGCCATTTACAATCTTTGAACAAATGGTTGCGGCTAAAGGGACAGATAAAGATGAGAGGAGGGAAAGGGTTAAGACGTAATTCCTTGCACAGGTGACACAGGTCAAAAAGAGCAGAAACTAAGGTCCAACTACTACGGTCAATTGAGAAACTGTTGAAGCCTGAAAATTCAAATTCAGAAAAAAATCTATCACTAGCTGTTGCGTTTAGAGAATTTTGTAGGACTACAAATTAAAACGCAAAGACCTTCGCAAGTTATGTGTTATGAGGACTGTCTGTTTACAGAATGTTTTAGCTAGAAGGGATAGGGCAGTCTACACAACAAGTATGTCGGCTCACAGGTAAAATATGTGGTTGTCAAAAGGTTACCTCAAAAGATACCGGGAATTAAATTCGTAGCGTAAAGATTTTCAATGTATCGTACCAAACCCACTTCATTTCTAGTTATTTAATACCATTAAAAGGTTGTCGCCTTTGGTTTACAATATTGACTTAACGAGCGGAATTCCATTAACATTCGGACTATATAGAAAACGGTCACTTCACTCACATGAGAACGTGGATTTTAATGCCTACGAATTCAATTACCCGTTTAAAATAATCATTTTAGAGCGGTGTCTTACAAAAGCCAGCCGGCCATCAATGGGATGAGAGAGTCGATTTTAAATACAGTCAAGAAATATAACGTAAAGAAAAAATGATACCAAAATTTTCAGTGGGGTACGCCTAGCATTCCCACTTATATTTTGGGGGTATGCTTGAGCGACCGAGCATCACCATACCAAGTTTTACGGAGTTTATAGTTAAAACCAACAAAATGCTTCGGTGAAGAAATTTTTCAACACGGAATCAGACAAGCGAGATCTGTGTTGATGGGAGGGGGGGGGGTATTCGTTAATTAAGAAAATTGCTAAAATTTAGTACAAATAAATATCGCCTTTCATTCTAGCTGCGATTTCGTAATCGCGCCTTATGATAACGTCGCGTCTCTGCGAAGTACAGCGAGAGGAATTAAGTCGCGTGGTTGAACAATACTTCGAGATAAATACAGAAATAGATAACGGAATACGTACCCTATAATTTTAAAACGCCCAGAAATATATTTGAAAAAGTTTTTGTATACAAAAATAAAGCGATGAATATTATTTAATCCGCGAGCACTGGCGATCTGAGCATTTTGCTCTCCGTAATTTAAAAACGACTGGCATTTTGTTACTTTTAAATATTAAACTTTGAGGTTTTATCTTACTAAAACTACAAGGATTACTTATTTACATTTATTAAGTGCATTTCGAACCGGTCGTGTAATCTGAGCAATAGGCTAAACACGCGAAAGATCATTTAACTCTTGAAGCCGCGAGATCTCATGGGTTAAAAATCCCGGTTTCTGGATGCAATTCAAGGTTTTTTCCCGGTTTTCCCCGGTTTTTTCAAATTCAAGGCTTTTTCCCGGTTTCAAGGTTCGGTGGCCACCCTGAGGGTTGTAGCCTTTCTCCGATGTTATTCAATTTGTACATTGAGCAAGCTATAAGGGAAAGCAAGGAGAAATTTGGAGAAGGAATTAAAGTTCAGGGTGAAGAATTAAAAACATTGCGTTTTGCCGACGACATAGTAATTATATCAGATACAGCAAAGGACTTGAAAGAGCAATTGAAAGGAATGGACAGTGTGCTGAAAGGTGCATATAAGATGAACATTAACAAGAGAAAAACTAGGGTAATGGAGTGCAGTGTAAGAAAATCAGGTGATGCTGAAGGGATTAGATTGGGAAACGAAGCAATAAAGGAGGTAGATGAGTTTTGTTACTTGGGCAGTAAAATAACAAATGATGGTCGCAGTACAGAGGATATAAAATGCAGAATGGCAATGGGTAGAAAAGCGTTTTTGAAAAAGAGAAATTTGTTAACATCGAATAAGACCCGGAGAATTCATTCCAAACCCGGGAACTCCGGGCGGCGCCCGGAGATCTGGCAACCCTAAATATGCAGTAGCTGAGCATTTTGATGTGTGGGTAAATGGTTGGAGGTGGATGATCTCGTCCTCGCAGCGGTTCTTTCTGAGAACTGGCGGCGGGCAGTGAGGGAGGTTAACGAGGTGGCCACGCATCGCCCGCCCCCGCGCTGCGCAGCTGCAGGCCTCGTGTGGGCGCCGCTTCCTGCTGCTCAGCGTAGGCCGAGCCTGCTGCCATCTCGCGCAACAGCGGCCGACGCACGTCTCCAGGTTCTCCTGATATCCCTTCATTTCGACATTAATGTATCACCACAATCTATCACATGCAGTCGCGAAACTCTCTAGGGAAAAAAGTTGCAGCTAAAGTGATACTAGCGCTCCAAGCGGCCAGTAGGGATAAACAGTGGAATGGCATGATGCAAATTGCCGTTTTTAATGCCGTTACTTTCATATTTCCTGGTCACTGAACTTTGCTGTGAGCAAATACGAAATACGAAAACATCGTTACAGTAATATTACTGTTTCTGTTAATGGCAGTCTATAATTTAACAAACTGCCAGTGCAGTGTAATTCATATAGTTCACAATTCCCGAGTCATATTAATATCGTCTGAAACCTTTTGAAAGCAGAAATGAAATGCAATCTGATGTACTGAAGTATATAAAAGGAACTGATTATGATTATGTTCGAGTGCTCGGTGCGTACTGACATGTTGAACGAGTTTTGTTTTAGCGAATTTCGGACATTGTAATATTTTCAAAAGTACACACGATTTTGGCCCACTTTAGCTTACGGTAGTAACACTAAAAGTGGGCCTTTGCGATCGTCTTTTGACAGCTCGAAATTTAAATGAAAATAACGGCTTAACTATTCATCTGACACGACAATTGAATAACCTAATTTGTAGAGGAGAAAATTCTCTACACCTTAGCTCTCGTATATTTTTTTCATATCTCGTATCGTTTCAGACATATTTGGAAAAATAACTGAGACTTGACACCCTCCATTGAATTAACGAAAATGTCACGTGACATTCCTCGCGCAGGACTCTCTGTGGCATACGCCATCTTGCGCGTATTTGATTATTTTCTTATTGTAACTTACACGTTGTCATTTCAAAGCAATGGCGCACTGAAGAATGAACTAAAACGCATCGTTCTTCGTACGATAAATGATAATCTAATGTCTACAAATGCCATATTAGCATCAGTTAACAACTGCCATCAATAGTATGAGATTATATGACTCATCTTCTGGTTAATAGCCGTAGCGTAGTGCGCAAGGCGTTAGACTTTGTTTCCAAAGGTCGGTGGTTCAGAACTCGTAACTAAGTTTTTTTTCCCTAAAAGGATTTCAGACACTCTTATTAATTAATTTTTTATTATTTTGGTCCAAAATGTTTGCAAAAACTTATAAAACTACAAATCTAAAGTGGGCCTTAAAACAAGTCAGTGCGATTTATTACTTTGTAGGGGCACCAGATTCTACATCATCGTTTAAACCATCTTTTCAACTCGTACTTGCTTCTGTGCCTTTCGTGTACCTGTCAAAATTTTGTAGTTACTTGGCAGGTATCAAACAGAATATTTTCAAGAATGTGTCGTGCTAACATTAACAGCTTATATATGGACATATTATTTATTTGTAGCTACATATTCACTTTATCAAATTAGTAGGTAACCGACAAAATATGTTGGTATAAAGGGTTATCATTTTTGTGAAGCTGAGGTACGAACCTAAGCAGTCACTTATACATTACTTTTATTCAGCAGTAATATTATGAAATAGTGGTAAAGTATTTGCGATACTCATTAACAGCAGAACTTAGTACGTGAATGAACTGTTAAAGATTTACTTCTATGCCTAAAAGTATAACTAACCACTGTAAACAAACACCTGTTATTCGTAACATTATTCTGTTACTTCTGAGCATTATTTGCAAATGAGAGATTTTTTGACAGTTGCTACAATGTATAGCGCCACAAAAGCTGATAAATACGAAGTAATTTTGAAAATGCTGTTTCAGTCCAAATACACATTCATTACTCAATCACTTCGCGGTGTGTTATTACGACCCGGCCGCTTGGCAGCGCTGCAGTCGCAGGAAATCACTGGGAGTTTCGCGACTCTTTGTTCGACTCTGGTACCAACGCCACCTGTAGGTGCGTTGCTGGTACCAAGTACGAGGAGCGTTTAAAAAATCCGAGCAAAGTCTGAGAGATAGCACCACTGGTGCATATCGAGGTATGTCTAGTTAGTAGCATCGTTGGGAAGAACGCTCACCAAGTTACAGCCATATTGGTCTATTTCTTTGTGTTTGGCGTTCATGCGAATAAATGAAGTCGAGTGATTGTCAAAGAATGGACAAAAAATAATTTCGTATGTTAATTAAACATTTCTTTATGAAAGACAAAACGCCTCGGGAGACTAAAGAAAAGCTTGATAAACATTATGGTGACTCTGCACCTTCGATTAGAACAGTTTATAATTTCCAGAGTGGTCATATGGGCACAAGTGACGCTCAACGTTCAGGACGACCTCCTGTGGAGGTTACGACCCCAGAAATCTCTATCTATATAGAAGCGAAAGGAGACTCATTCATACGCTCACTCACTCACCGACTAAACACGAAATCTAGAAACTTACTTCACCTATGAAGCTGAAATTTGGCAGGAATGTAGTTTATAGGTAGTAGACGTCAGCTAAGAAACGATTTTGCGATAGGACCGATAATTCAGAATATAAGACGTCATAAACAATGAAAACTTCCCCATCTTGCGTGACACTGTGACTTTATCAGTCCACTATTGAGAAGGAGAGCACTTAGCGACTTGCAAAAAACTTTTAACACAATTTCAAACCTGTAGTAAACTTTTTCTCGCTGACAACCGTAGCAAAATTGATGAGAGGAAAAAATTTCTCGCTTATTACTTTTCCGCTGTTCACGGAATAAAACTACGGCATTCGGTATAAAATTGAAATTTATAATTTCTACACTACATATTATAACTGCAGGAAATTTTACAAACAGTATACACATATAGTTGAATGTACCTTCTCAATTGTATCACAGTACGACACGTAGTACATGAGATACGAGCACATAAACAGTAAAGTTCCTGGAAAACCGCCCCATCACGCACCAAGTTTTAATCTATTACTTCTTTACTACTGATTACATTTGCAACAGATTTTTCAGACATACAGCACTTATACAAATGAATATATACCTAAAAAATTATACAATTGTACAACATATAACTCAGTAAATAGGAGATAGTATATACTGCGATGGATAAAAAATTCTCACATCAGCCATCATGTTTTATTACATTTCTTATTTACACCTAAGACACTCCTGTATTCCAGTGATCTTAAGGAACATCCTGAAAGATGACAGTGCTGTTGAAAACTTTAAAGCAACATTGAACTGTGAAGCACATTCCGCTGTAGGAAGAAGCAATAGATATCTTTAGAGCTACAAGGAAAGAAAGAGAATGAAACAGAGTGCATCCGACGAATACCCATTACATCCGACAGATCTGGCTTTTAACTTTAAGAGACTGCAGTGGGACTTGCATTTTCTATTATGATTAAGAAATCACAGGACAATCTCCTCAATAATGTGGAGTGTATCTGAAATCTCCATGTTTCTCACACGGACAGCTTTATATCGCTTGCTCGGGCATGGGCTCTCCACAGAAAATATTCATATTATATCCTCGACAAGTCACAAGAAATATTGTTTATAGTCAGGAAGGAAGAAAGGAATATTAGCGTTGAATGCCCCGTCGACAGCGTGGTTTTTAGAGTTGGAGCTTACGCTCCGATTGTTTGGGTAAGGATGGGAAAGGAAATCGTAATTTGAAGTTTTTGTGTATACTATGCTTATAAGTATGTTGTAGTACAGCAAATCTCCAAGAGTACTACACGAACTTCCATGAGGTTTTATAGGTCAACCGAGAGTACCTTGGGGCAACATATAAGTTTGATTTCATCAAAATCGGATCAGGGGAAGAAAATATATCATAATTTGTAGTTTCTGATGTATGCTACGCTTGAATTGCAGCGTAGTGTAGCAAAGGTCCGATACAGGCGCTGTTACTTACACAGTACACCAAATAACTAATAAAAGGCGACCCTGCGTTTATTATTCACATGGCTAAGGTGAAATGCACTGAAACAAGGGCTACGATTTTCCTTACCGCAGCGGTGTATTGTACTGATGTTGAATCCTTTTTGAAAAATCATGCCTTACAATGAGGGGAATAATTCTTTGTGCTGATAATGAAATAAATAATTAATTTTGTTCCGATCAGTAAATTAATGATTCCCCTAAAGCGAATATTTCGTTGCCAACGTTAAGATACTAAACCGTTGCCACTGCGAGTAAAATGTAACTCAAGCGTGGCCGAGGAGACAGTCTGCTTTCCGCTGCGACGCGGCGAGGACACGCTGTTGTGTTCGCTGCCGCGGAGCCAGCGCTCGGGTTTGTTTACGCCGTACTCGGCCGTTTCCACGCGTGCCGGCGTATTTACATAGAACAACATGGCGAACCAGTACCGCAAATCGACGCTCAAATTCACGTTCCAAAACGAATTTGCAAGACCGAAGGCACTCGAACTAGAACGATTTATACGAGATGAAGTGAAAATTCCGACGGCCGACGTTCTCGGCATACACTTGTCAATAGTGAGCAGTGTGGCTTATGTAAAGATCATCAATGAAGCCACATGTGAACGAATTCTTCGGGAGACGAAACGAGAGCTTCGTTTCTGCCACTCTGATGGCAATCTGGGTACTGTGACAGTCGACCACGCTGGATTGGGACTTCGTACCATCAGGATCTTCGAACTCCCCTTCGAACTTCCAGCAGAAGAGGTCGTGGCGGCGCTCCGCCCCTACGGCACGGTGCAGAGTCACGTTGCTGAGAAGTGGATGCAGTTCCAAACGTACCCTGTCTTGAACGGCGTGCGGCAGGTCCGTATCGAACTTCGACGCCATGTTCCCTCATATATATCTATAGGCGGCTGTCGCGCTATAGTCATATATGATGGACAACCGAAGACCTGCTCGGGATGTGGAAAAGAGGGACACCTCCGATCCGAATGTATGAAACGTCGGATCACGCAACTGCCTCCGAAGGATATGTTGCCTCCGTCGCAGCCAACGATACTTCCCGTGACTTATGCTGCCGCCCTAACAAATGATAAAAATTTCTCGACTCATCTACCAGCTTCGAACACTACATTGCACGACCCTCCGACGGGGAGCGATGCGGCAACGCATGCTCCACGTACTGAGGAATCACTGCCGACGGCACCTCCCTCCACGACGGAGGAACAACCCCGTAACTCCAGCATGGCGATAGAGTCACTGATTGTGCCGACTTCGGCCTTTGTGCCGGAGCGTCGCGACTCGGTGCTGTCGTCGGATGCGGAAGGACACACCCGGAAACAACGATCCCCGAAGCGACACAAACGGAGGCGTAAGTCTTCAGTAGAAAAGATGGAGGACGAGACGCAGGAGGATGAGGACTCGACTCACAATGACGACACTCTCTCGGTGGCGACCGCCGCTGACGAGGTGATACAAGATACTGATCAACTTGCTTCACAGATGCCCGCAGTAGAACGCCTGAACGACGAGACAAGGGATGGACGCGGCTCCACCGGTGCAGGAGAGAGCGCGCCCAATCTGTGCCCTGAGGACGCAATGGACGAAGACCCTCCTCCGCGCCCCACGGCGTGGGCAGACGACACTGAAGACGACCATACAACACCGACGGAGTCCGCGTCGGTGACGGCGGCACACTAGGAATCGGTCCGGTAGAGGTGATGGGGGTTGGTGGCATTGTCGATTCTGCATGACGCTCCACAGACATTTTCCTTCTCATGAATAACTTGGCAACTGCAGCACACCAGCAGGCGTATCGGATTTCAACGATTAACCTTAACACGATAAGGACAGTAGTGAAGTATCAGTTGCTGCGAGAGATGCTCCGAGCGTCCGACGTTGACTTTGCTTTGTTACAAGAAGTCTCCATAGCGACTCTCCCAGAAATTTATGGTTATAGGACGTACAAGACACCTGGTGAACCGAATGGCAGTGGAACAGCAATACTTATTCGTGACGGCATCCCTGTTGAAGAAGTGACATACCTCCCTTCGGGCAGAGGGGTGGCGGTCACTGCGTTGGGAACGCGTATAATCAACATCTATGCTCCCTCAGGAACCGATAAACGTCGCGAGAGGTCACAGTTCTACGCCGAGGAAATCACCCCCCTTTTTCTTGGTCGTTACGATCACTTTATCCTTGGGGGTGACTTCAATTGTGTTTTACACAAGAAGGATCAGGTCCCACATTTCTCGACGTGTCCTGAACTTCGGATAATTGTAAGGGATTTGCTTCTCGTCGATACTTGGGAGCAGATACACGGGGACCGCCCAGGCCACACCTATTTCACTAGTCACTCGGCCAGTCGTCTTGACCGTATCTACGTCTCACGAGATCTTGGTCCACGAGTGATAGACGCCGAACGTTGGCCGCTTGCCTTCTCCGACCACAGCGCTTTCATATGCACGGTCACCCTTTCGAGACAGAAAGTATGGCAAAGCCGTGGGCTCTGGAAGTTGAATGTGGCACACCTCCAAAACCTGGAATGTCGGGAACTGATTGCCGCGGCATGGGCGAACTGCGAGCGTCGGCTTCCAAGATATCGGTCAACTCTAGAATGGTGGATAGAGTGTGCAAAACCGACGTGCCGTCGGGTGCTAACACAGTATGGGAGAGACGCTGCAGCATGGACCCGTCACACTTTGGACTTTTACTATACGATGCTTCGGGAAATTACCTCCCAACCCCCGTCCCTGGAAAGACAGATGGAAAGTCGCCGCATTAAAGCAAAAATATTGTCGTTGACGAGGAGAAGATTAGAAGGGGTAGTTGTGAGATCACGGCATCGAGACAGAGCGAGTGGAGAACCTCCTACAATGCATCATATTGTGCTTGAAAACCGGCAACGCAAACGGCAGCTCATAACGAAACTGTCCTTGCCAGACGGCCGAAACGAAACGACCCAAGCGACCATTGTGGAAGCCTTTGCAGCTCATTATCGACGATTTTACCAGGAAGACAACAGTGAGGAGGGAGACGAAAACGACGTCTTGCAATACGTCTCACACACCCTCGACGCCACGTCTGCGGCTTCACTTTTAGAGGAGGTTTCGCGGGATGACATCGAGGAAGCAATCGATAAAGCTGCGCTGAACAAAGCACCTGGGCCAGATGGACTGCCGATCGAATTTTATCGAACTTTCCGTACCTTGATGATGCCCCGTTGGATCGATATGTACCGAGAACTGATGTCACCTGGCTTTCATATCCCATCGGCTTTCGTCGAAGGACTTCTTATCCCCATACGCAAGCCTTCAAGAGGACAGAGGATTGAAGACTACCGTCCAATAACTTTGTTAAATTCGGACTATAAAATTTTCACCCGACTACTAGCGGCACGTATCAAGAAAGTTCTACCAGTAGTCCTTTCCATAGAACAAACTACACGAGGAGGAGAGACCACCATGCAAACAGCCACTAGTGAATGTAGAGATGTGATAGGACTCGCCGCATCCTGTCATCTCGCGGCAGCGTTGATCGCCATTGATTTCGATCACGCATTCGACAGGGTACACCACAAATTTCTCATGGCAGTGTTGGATCGAATGGGCTTTCCAAATGATTTTAAGAACATCATAATGCGCCTCCTACGCGACGCTACATCTCGTGTACTGGTGAATGGCCGTGTAACAGATCCTTTACCAATTCGGTGTTCGGTTCGACAAGGATGCCCACTCTCCATGATCCTTTACGCAATTGCTCTGGAACCACTCATAGGAGGACTGAAAAGCAAACTCACAGGAATTACCCTAAGGGGTCATACCTTTCGCTGCAGGGCATATGCGGATGATCTTCTCCTGTTGGTACAATCTGGAGATGAGATCCGCTTCGTGATTGATTGGATCCAACAATATGGTTTGGTGGCGAAAAGCGTCATGAATGTCAATAAATCGGCAGCAATGTTCATTGGAAGAGGCTTACCTGAAGATTGTGTGGCCCCGTTTCCACGGGCAGATGACCTCAGGTACCTAGGAATCACGTTTACACGGGACATGCGCCGCACAACAGCAATAAACTACAGACGATTACTGCAAGTCGTACGCACAGAGGTACGCCAAAACCTACTACGACAAATGGACCTACTACAACGTGTCGAATACCTTAACATCTATGTGGCGACTAAGATCATACACATGGCTCAGGTGCTCCCACTGCCGACAGTGATGGCACGCAACCTACAATCGGCCTTTGGATATTACGTCACTGCTGGATACATTTTCAAAGTCCGCTATGACATTCTTACCCTTCAACGGCGTGACGGCGGACTCGGACTTATCAATGTCAAAACGCGGGCCATGGCGCTGTTCCTGTCCACGATGGTGAAACTGAGGACACGTCGACATACCTCACTAACGGGCGTTCTGATAGATGAGCTGATGCCTACGTCGATCCTGCCACCGGTTGCGATTGGACACGTCGCGCCCCCTCTTGGCCACATTGCAACTTTCATACTCGAATATAGCTACCTACATACTCAGCTCCCCACCACTCGAGCTCCAAAGGCAAGGGACATTTACCAATTGTTGCTTAGGGCAGTCCCTCGAAATGTGATTGAAAGTAAAGCACCGGCCACACAATGGTCAAAGGTGTGGAAAGCAGTTCAACAGCCGTTCTTCCCTACAAGAATAAGAGCCACGTGGTACCACGTCGTCAATCGGAAATTTACGACGAGACACCGGCTGCACGCAATCAGGATGGTGGATTCGTCCCTTTGCCCGGAATGCCAGCTTATGGACAATGATGAACATCGTTTAACATGTGAATCTGTTGTCGAAGTCTGGACGCTAGTACAGAAAATTATTGCCTGCTACCTTCGCGTCCCGCCTAACGCGATTGACCCCAGGCTCCTCCTATGCCCGGAGGACACATATTTTCCGGCCGCGAAAACACACGTTCTCACGTGGATAAAAGGCATGTCCATTTACTACCTTTTCCAAGAAGGTGAGAAGTCGGTACTTGATTACTGGCAATTCCTCCAAGAGCATCATCACAGACTCGAGACCACACCTCGATACCGACAGATCTTCGCCAATTACCTACGTAGTGTCTTCACCGACCCCCCTCGCAGCTGGGGAGTGCCGGATAGGGGACGCCCGCCGTAACGAACCTTAACAAACGATCAACTGCATACGACCAGAATCAACGAAAATAGTCCCCAAATGGGATGTAGTGCGGAATTTTCCCACTTTTATTTATTTTTTTCCGTTTAGAATGGGAGTCTTTTGTTATATGTTTAGTGTTCTGAAGAAATCAATGGCGATGCACGATTATGGTAACTGACGGCGTCAGGGTTCACAGAAGTATACTATAGACTATGCATCTCGGGCAACCGAAGCCAGACACACAAAGTAATTGAGAGAACAAGAACTTCCTGAGACAGCAGACCTACGAGAAGACAAACCCTGAATCTGTCGGTGTACTGTTATTTCGTGCAGCAACGGCCATCTGGGCAGAATGGGGCGTGAGTGTCGCTCCATTAAAAAATAAATAAATAAATAAAGCAATCCAAGAAAAAAAAAGGAGACTAAGGCGCTCCAGTCACGGCCTGCACGGCTACTACGGTCGGGGGTTCGAATCCCCCCTTGGGCATGGATATTTGTGCCGTCTTTAGTTTAAGGTAGTTGATAAGTAGTTTATAAGTTTAGGGACTGATAACCCCGTAGTTAAGTCCCATAGACTATACAAACATTTGAACATTTTTGTAACTCAAGTACGAAAAAAAATTTATTATTATTATTATTATTATTATTATTAGCTGTATCCCGCATGCCTTTCTATGCCATGGAAAAAAAGTGCGTCTTTCCGCGGGTATCATTTGAATTTAAAACATAACGACGGCTACCACCTTTATCGATGTTTTCATTTGCTAGGAATTCTGTGCAAGGAAACACGAATTTATGTAGTTTCCTTTCTGATTTCGTTGCGTACTTATTACATCTTGAGTCCATTCTGTTTAGGAATGCCTAGAAAACCGTGTAATACAGTACAGAACAAATTGAGACCCTGTTAGTTACGTAGTGCACCAAAGAAGTAATAGTTGGCACTGCTGCATTTTTCATTTTTTTTATTTCTTTTCTATGGTTATGCCATGGAACAGCAACGCACCATTAAATGTGCTGTTGGTTTTGTAGTGCTGCAAAGAAACAATACATAATCGTGTTGTGGGTATTCCTTCAGTAACAGAAGTATTTTAAATTAAGAGCCGCAATCTTATCTCTGCAAATACAAACGAACATTGAACAGTGAGTTGCTGATTACACTTCGTATATTCACAGCGTAACGGCATTTCTTTGCTTCTTTTGACAGGGAACATTTGAATATAAAGAGTAACGACATACCTTCGTGTCTATCGATGTTCCAATTTACAAAAGATTTCTTTGCAAGGAAAATCGAATGTACTTTCTGATTTCGGTGTATCCTCATTACATTTTGAGCGCTTTCTGTTTAGGAATGCCTCGAAAACGCCATAGTACAGCAAAGGTCAAAGTGGAGCGACGTTAGTTACATAGTACACCAAATAACTAATTACGGCATTGCCGCGTTTTTTTTTATCATTCTCATAACTATATGTCATAGACTACAAGAAGAGGTGCAATTTTACTTATGGTGGCAGAGTTGTGCGCTGTTATTAGCAACGGCCGTTGAATGCTTTTTCAAAAATAAGGCACGTAGAATGAGGGAAATAATTCTTTACGTTCACGATGAAATAAATAATTTTTGCTGTTCTGGTCAGTAAATTAATCATCCTCCTAAAGCGAATAGTTCTTTGCCAAAAATAGCAAACTCAACTGCTGCCACTACAAGTAAAATTTAATCCAAGTAGGACACTTTTTTTTTCTTCCTAGCTGTATCCCATATGCCTTGCAATGTCGTGAAAAGAAAATAAACGCATCTTTTGAAGGGTATAATCACTAAATTGTTTATAAAGTAGAAATATCTATGGAGTGAGCATTGCGTTCTGTGCATCTTCTCAACATTAAGCTGGAATTACCACGTGATGTTGAGACAAATCCACTCTTTCCACACATTTATTTGCTATTACTATTGGTATGTATCGCATTGTCTGCAAAGAAGCCCCACCTCCTTTTCGCAGAGCAACCACATAACATGAAATAATATCTTAATAAATGTGTCACAGAAGCAACAAGAAAGTTGAGGAAGCGTCGCTAAAAGGGCCATCTACAAAGAGCGTCTTAACCGAACAAAAAGGGACCAAGATAAAGTCAGCGATTAGTAGATTTTTCCCAATATAATGTGACATTTCCACATTAATGTTGAAGACACGAAATCTGTTCTGCGCATCTGAATGCTCACTCCAGAGATATTTCTGCGCTCTGCCTGCCACTAGAGGTAATATACACACGCGAGCTACAAACTCATAAGAAACGTCTCTGCTTTCATAAATGTTCGATAAAATATTGTTATTAAAACTTACAATTACTTACTTTTGGTGCGGGCTACATTAAGATAGAGAAAGACGTCTTCTTTTGCAGAGACAATTGCACTTAGTTGTAATCCAACTTTTTTTTTTAATTAAGCTTATGGGACTTAACTACGGGGTCATCAGTCCCTAAACTTGCAAACTACTTATCAACTACCTTAAACTAAAGATGGCACAAATATCCATGCCCGAGGGGGGATTCGAACCCCCGACCGTAGTGACCGTGCAGACCGTGACTGGAGCGCCTCAGTCTCCTCGGCCACCGCGGGCGGCTATGAATATATAGTTCTACTACGCGAGGTTGATTTCAACTTCGTGCTTTACTAAGAAATCATTGCAGGAAGTGGGAACATGTATTAGCTGAAACAGTGACCGATGCTGTTAACACAGTCAAGACAATTCACTGGAAATACTATACTTAATGGAAAGTTCTACACAAACGATCAGCTGACCCCATTCCTTCAACAATTACCCAATCTTACTTTATCGCACATTAACACCACCGTGACGTCTTATTTAAACAAACATGAACTGCTCTGTTGATTTAATTACCAAACTTTCAGCATTTGTCGAGTTTTCGATAATAGGGAGCACTGCATACAGAATAACTATATTGTCCCCAGTGCTACACTGTAACATACTAATACTTCAGCATACACTTACTGTGAGCCGAGTGGTCTAAAGCGTCTCGCTACGAAGCGCGCGGTTGCTCTCCTCCCTGAGGCATGGGTGTGTGTGTGTTGTCCTTAGGTTAGTTTACCTAGGTTTAAGTAGTTTGTAAGCTACGGACTGATGACCACGCAGTTTGGTCCGATAGATTTACAAACATTTGAACATTTTGAACTTACTGGACAGATAAACAGTTTGTACTATACCATAGAATCAATACATGGCGCTGTTATTATTATTACCATTTCTCATCTCAACGATAGAAGTGTTTTCAGAAGTTTACGCCGAACAATTACACACCGCAGTCTTAACTTTATTAACACAACCTAACATTGAATTCACATCGTTCCAGAGTACGGACATTAATTAATTTCACTTTTTGTATGAAAAATTTTATGAACATTCATCGTTTTCGCAATGACTTCTACTTAAAAATGACACATTGGCTATGAGAACTGAGTTTATTGTCAGAGGGATCCAGCAAGGATTCCGTTTTTGCTGACTTAGGTCCGGAACCCTCAAAAAACACTATACTTAAACAACCGTTGCGAAGCATGGGCATATAAGCTAGTCGTTAATAAAATCCATGGTATAGTGATGGATGACAGAAGAGTTCAGGTGCGTGATATTGATAGCTCTGTGGTTATCTCAAATGAACGGGTACAAAATATTTTGGATAAATATTTCGACATGAGAAAGCTATCCACAAGATGGGTGCCGTTATTGCTCACGCTTGACCAAAATGGAATCATGGTGAAGTGTTGCAAGGAAGGTTTGCAGGCGTTCAGAAAGCATCCGCAGGACTTGAAGCATCGTTTCGTCACTGTGGATGAAACATGGATACATAACTACACTCCTGAGACCAATCTAAACAATGGGTTACCAAGGGAGAATCTGCACCAAAAAAGGCGAAGACTGGTCCTTTGGCAGGAAAGGTTAGGGCGACGGTCTTTTAGGATTCGCGAGGGATAATCCTCATCGACTATCTGGAACAGGGTAAAACTATTACAGTTGCATATTATTCTTCGTTATTGCAGCGTTTGAAAACCGAGCTGCAAGAAAAACGCCGGCGATTGGTCCACAAAAAAGTCCTTTTCCATCATGACTATGCACCAGCACACACGTCAGCAGTTGTGGTCGAAAATTATTTGAAATTGGATTCCAACTCGTTTGACATCCCCCCTATTCGCCAGAATGGCTCCCTTGGACTACTGTTTGTTCCCCAATTTGAAGAAATGACTGGCGGGACGAAGATTTCATTCAAACGAGGAGGCGATTGCAGAAACTAATGGCTATTTTGCAGGCTTTGACATTTCCTGTTATTCGGAAGGGATCAACAAATTACAACAGCGTTGGACGAAGTCTATAAGTCTAAAAGGAGACTATGTCGGAAAATAAAAATGGTTTTTCCCAAACACGTCAGTAGTTTTTATTTTTGCACGTACTTTTCAAACGCCCTGGGTCATTCCATGTCAAATCACCAAATTTTTTAAAATGTTGAACCTCGACCATCTTCAATTTGTTTCAGATTTTACCAGAATATTGTTAAAGGTCTTAATAGATGTTATACAAATTTTCAGACCGATATCTAAAGTGGTCGAGGGTCCAGCGCCGCTTTTGTGGAAGGTTGTCATGTGTCGCTCGTGTGCTTGAGGAACTTTTCGCCAAGTTTGCATTTTCGTTTCTCAGTAACTAAGGTAATTCACATTTTCAAATCTGTGTTTCTAGATAAGTTTTATGCAGAGAATTGAAAAATAACATTATCATTGGTAAAGATTTAATAGTTATATTTTAATTTTTTCAAAGTCGGGCGAAAATTTCGTGACCCAAACTTTAAGGCCGACTTTGGCAGTCTCTTACTAAACGACTAATCTGTTGTACACCTTGAGTTTCCGCCTCTGTGTACAGGTTCTGCCTGGTAAACCTGTGTAACAATGGTAAAACTATGTCTTCTATAGTTTTTGAGGTAATGACCCAGAAAGTTGTCTCCAAAAAACCAGAACGCAAAATTTAACCACGTTTGGAGGCAAATACTTTTAATACGACACCTCTGATTTTAATTTAAATTGCACCATTAGAAAGTGTAGCTTTTTCTCTGCTAGAATATGGATTGTTTATCCTGGGCGCTCTATGAGTTGAATGGCTGCAGAACTTGAAATATGATGTAACTTATCATACGCAATTTATGTATTAATACACGAAACATGGAAGTAACATCCATAGTTAACCTTCACTATTAATTAATGTATAAAAAGCAATCTATAAAAGAAACGTAAAAATAAATCAGCGTTTACGTAGATGTATCAAACTACCAGTAAGAATGTCAAGAAATGTTCAAATGTTTGTAGAACTTATGGGACTTATTTACGGGGTCATCAGTCCCTAAGCTTACAAACTACTTATGAACTACCTAAGTCTAAGGACGGCACAAATATCCATGCCCGAGGGGGGATTCGAACCCCCGACCGTAGTGGCCGTACAGACCGTGACTGAAGCGCCTCAGTCCCCTCGGCCACCGCGGCCGGCTAAGAATGTCAATTTAACAACGGTAGAAGAACGTATTGTTATGCATGTTAACGTAATGAAATTCACTTTCTTACCTAAAGATCACGAAGCTTACACAAACAATACACCGCAGTGCTTAAAACGACTCAGCGCGGTAGAACCACCTTAGCACAAACATAGTAGCAGTTACGACGGCACATATGTGGGCCGCGGCGGAGCTGCCGAGCGCATTGAGGCGCTATGCTACGATGCGCCCTACGGGCATGGATGTTCGTGCTGTATAAGTTAGTTCATAAGTAGTTTGTAAGTTTAGGGACTGATGACCCCGCAGTTAAGTCCCATAAGCTATACAAACATTTTGAAATACAAGGTTGGCGAGGACTCATGTCCCGAAAACGCAGCGGCGTGGAGTCGAACGCGGATCGAGGAAAACGCGATGGGTACACAACTGTGTCGCTTGGTGCGCTTCCACCACGGAAGAAAGCTTCAAACTGCCGAGACCAGACAACAAATAATATTATATTTTGTCAGCGGTAGTCGCCGGGCGCCTCGAGAGAGCAACAAACTATTTCCCCCAATGGGCGGACGCAGGAAGCGGCCGCGCTATAACTGCACATTCACGTTGTGCTCAATATCCTAGTAAAGCGAAAGCTGCACTCCTAATAGTGCATTTTAAATTAAAGTCATAAGTGGCCTTTGTAAATATAATGGCCTTCAAATTTGATCAAATTTAGTGTTCTGGTTTTTTTGGAGGCAACTTCCTGAACCTTTATCTCCGGAACTACAAAAGATAGAGTTTTGCCGTTATTTTACTGGCTTGTCATGCATAATATACACACAAAGGCGGAATAACAAGGTGTAAAAATGAAACGCTGTATAAAAAGGGAATGCCAAAGTTTACCTTATATTTTTGGTAATGGAATTTACGATTTAATTTAATTTAAAAGCCGCGGTGGAGTAGTCGAGCAGCCTAATGCGCCTCGCTGCGGAGCGCGCGGTTGGTCGCCGTCAGAGGTTCGAGTCCTCCCTGGGGCATGTCCTTAGGTTAGTTTACCTTAGTTTAAGTAGTTTGTAAGCTACGGACTGATGACCACGCAGTTTGGTCCAATAGATTTACAAACATTTAACATTTGACATTAATTTAAAAAAATGTAAATAAACTACTTAATCTTTACCCATGATAAAGTTATTTTTGAATTATTTGCGCAAAACTGATCTAGAAACGTAGATTTCGAAATGTGAAGTATCTTACATGCAAAGCAGTGAGAGTGCAAACTTGGCCGAAAATTAGTTAAACATGTATTTGCAGAGATGGGATTGTCATTTACCAAACCGTTTTCCAAGTCAGCCCATAGAGGGCCCAGGATAATCAATCAATATTCTAGCAGAGAAAAAGCTGCTCTTTCTGATGGCGCAATTTAAATCAAAATCAGAGGTGACGTATTTGAAGATATTTTCCTCCAAAAGTGGTCAAATTTTGCGTCCTGATTTTTTGGAGGCAACTTTCTGGATTATTATCTCAAAAACTATAGAAGTCATAGTTTTACCATTATTACATTCGCTTACCAGGCAGAAGCTGTACACAATGACGGAATATCAAGGTGTGCAACGGATTAGACGTTATTAAGGGACTGCGAAAGTCGGCCTTAAATTTCGGGTCACGAAGTTTACGCCTGACTTTGAAAACAAATTAAAAACAACTACTTATTCTTCACCCATGACAATGTTATTTTTAAATTCTCTGCACAAAACTGATCTAGAAACCCAGATTTGAAAATGTGAAGTACCTTAGCTGCTGAGAAATGAAAGCGCAAACTTTTGCGAAAAGTTCCTCAACCACATGCGCGACGCATGACACTCTTCCACAAAAGCGGCCCTGGAGCCTCAACCATTTTAGATATCGGCCTGAAATGTTGTATAACATCCTTTAAGACCTTTAAAAACATTCTGGTAAAATTTAAAAAAAAATTGAAGATGGTCGAGCTTCCAGCCCTTGGTGATTTGACGTGGAATGACCCATCTGTACGTACCTGAATACTACGGCTGTTGTTCCTGCTGCTGTCATTTTTTATTATTCTTTTTGTATTTGCGAATTGGCCACATATTTTACGGGATCGTCCCTTATTTAACCGAAGTGTCTCCTTGCCACGACAAAATATATACGGGGCATATATTTTCCTATGTTTTACTAGTCGTCCCACATATTTTGAAATAACGTGTAATTAAGTGATGTACAGTATAACCAAATGGCGAACAAATTGTCATAATAAAACAATAAATAAAACAGGCATTCAATCAAAGTCAATAGCCGCCGTGGAGTGGCAGAGCCTTCCATGGCACCTAGCTGCGGAGAACGCCGCTGCTCGCCATCGGAGGTACGAGTTTTTCCACGGACATGGGTGTATTTGTTGTCTTTAGTATAATGTAGTTTAAGTAGTTTGTAAGTCTAGGGATTGATGACCAAACATTTGAACAGCTGCTCAGTGGCAGCGTCTCTAACCGCCGATGCAAGGGGCCCGGGTTCGATTCCCGGCAGGGGACCGGGTTTAGTGTGCTGTTTGAACAATCTCATCATCATCGGCACACAAGTCGCCCAAGCGGCGTCAACTAAAAAGACTTCCACTAAGGCGGGCGAACAATCCCGTAACGCATCTCCCGGCCAATAATGTCATGCGCTCATTTCCATTTTTTAAATTTCTTTGGTTGGTACTACATAGGCCCCTAATGCTTTTACATGATGTGCAGCCTTTCCTACTAAAAAAAAAAAAAAAAAAAAAAAAAAAAAAAAAAAAAAAAAAAAAAAAAAAAAAGTGCATTCTTGGAAGATGGCTTGCTGAAAGAGTCTGTTTTCCTATAGCTGTGTAGGAGGTATCTTAACAAACATTGTTAAGATACCTTCTACACAGCTATAGATAGCTCTGTGGCTCCATCTCCGCCCAAGTAAGTCTGAATTTTCAAATTTACTCACCTTAGCCACATTAAATTTGCTGCCCGCCAGGTACACGGACTGTAACAAAGCATTTGTCTTTTTTCAGTCTGACGATGCGCTAACAGAGCGAAACGCGTTATTGGATAATAAAATATTGCAACAGAGACTGAACATTTTTTAATTACCCATATCATGTGTTGAAACCTTTTAACTGGGTTCAGCTCAAGTATTCTTTTCTTTGGAAGTTTGTTTAGTAAGGTATTAAAATTTTACCGGAGTCTGATGAAAATATTTTGAAAGAACGATGTGAAAATCACTTTTTTGAGGAAGTGAACATGCTAAAAATATATGTAAAAATAAAATATATTAATTAAGAATTGTAATGCGAGTTGGTAAAAACTGTTCTCTCATTTTCAACCTATTTGCATCTGAAGGTACCTGGTGTAAAATTTTGCAGCTTTTTAGTTGGTTTGTACTAACTCTACTATCTCTGTATTATCTCAAGTATACTTCATATGTTGATTATTATGAAAATGATGAAAATGTGTTTGAAATACCGAACTCGTAAATGTTGTTGTTATTTAAAGGGGACCAAACTACTGGGTCATCAGTCCCTCGTAAATGCCATACATACTTCTGCAAAATAATAGTAATAATTCTGCAATTGGGAAATTTAAAAAAAGTTAATCTGTACGGTAATATGCCAGTATCGAGTGACAATATTTCTACTTTATTTTTTTCGAAATTTTCCTTTTGAAATGGTCGTAGAATAGTTTGCTGCAACAGCACTTTAGTCAGCTCTGGCGGCTAAACTGTAAGAGCTAGGCCAGTGTACATAGTATAGAATTGCAGAACTCACCAAGATCGATAATAAATAAATAGAATACGCGAGAGAATGTGTCTACCTTTTACGAGTGAACCACATTTATCACTGTCTTCTAAAGTACTGGCGCCAGATGGCTTAAGATTACAGATATAGTGATTATGGGAGATCAGTAAAAGTTAGACTTATGATCTCGCGGCTGCAATTTTTTTTAATCGTCCTGGGTTCTATAATTCTATACTATGTACTTTGTCGCAGGTCTCATAGTTTACGCTACAGAGGTTACGTAAGTGCAAAGTGGTAAACCATTACAAGTTATTATTTTTATTTCCCATTTTCGTATTAACATTTAATATAGCCTACGTTGATCCTAGAATAATTAAGAAGAAATTGAAACAAACCGCATCACGATACGTTCTGCAGTACTCTAGTTAAAGCTCAAGTTTAAAGATTGCCCGTGCAAAGCCGGGGCGGATCAGCTAGTTAACAATAAACTGGAGTATTATTAATACAAAAAATTGTACCCCAAATTAAAAAAAATGTTTAGCGATTGGTTTCTGTTTCCAAACTTGAAAAAAATGGCTCTGTAGTCGATAATGGTGATTTCGATAGTTAATGGCTCTCTTGAAGAGTTAAAGAGAACTACAACCCGATAACGTCACAAATGGTGGTCCCATAAGTACCCGTACCAACAAATAAAACACAAGAATTTTGGAAACAATGTATATATATTTCAACATTATCTCCTTTCAGCTCTATACACTTTTCCCAACGATGTTCAATAAGTTCGATAGCCTTTTTATAATGAGTACTGCCGATTTTGAGGAGTTAGACAGTACTTATTATAAAAAGGCTATCGAACTTATTGAACATCGCTGGGAAAAGTGTATAGAGCTGAAAGGAGATTATGTTGAAATATATATATATACATTGTTTCCAAAATTCTTGTGTTTTATTTGCTGGTACGGGTACTTATGGGACCACCATTTGTGACGTTATCGGGTTGTAGTTCGTTGCCTCTTAACCCTTTCCGGCCAACTGGTTTCTGCCTGAAACCACGTTTTTACTTTGCCTGCTTTTCCGGCCCAGTGGTTTCTTCTTGAAACCACCACCACAGATTGATTGCTGGCTACATCTAGCATCAACGTCAGCTATATGTTACAGTAGCGAAGCGGTTGTTGTCGAGTAAAAGTCTTTTTGTGTAGCGCTGCGCCGATAACAAGTGCCTTCGACCCAGGCTTCACAATAAAATTAGGTTGTGACATCTTTACAGCAGATAATTGAAATTTCAGGTATTGCATTATTCTTATACACCATTTTATGATATTTGGAAGATGTTTTTATTGATAACTGTAATGTAAGGTTTAGTTTTTTTACGAAAATGTTGGTGGTTACAGAATGAAACCACTGGGACGTAACGACCTTCAATAACGGTGATTCTACAGCGTCCTTTTACTTTTATTCTTCACAAAATGTCAGCATGGATAATAGACACCATCAAGAATAAAGCAGCAATTCAGAGTTTGTCACCCTAGCACAAATATGCTTATGTATACTTGCTGAAATTCTAATTATTTCTCAGTCAGCTGCTTCGGATATTGGAAGTGAATCAGACGAAATTGATGGACAACTTCGACTTCATTCACTTGATGAGACATTAGTTGAATTTGAAGAGGTTGATAATGAAGGTGTATGTTGAAAGTTACTCTTCATGTTAGTAGTGGCAACAATGACGACGATGTGATGTGTGTGACGATAATACAGAACTAAAAGAGCAATGAAACAACTGAGTTTTCAAAGGAGTATGGTTCAAATATGCCTTCTGACAAATCAAGCCCCACTGAAAACTGTCGTAACAGCCCAGTGGTTTCACTATGAAACCACCTAGAATATTATATTGCGGTATACACATTTTATTGCTATTACACTATATTATTGCTTTCTGAGACAGAAAACGTACATTTTTGAAGAAATTGTTATGATTTTCTTCCTATATTTATCCATGATTCTCAAAGGTTTAAAGTTATTAGCCTTGAAGTTCTCGTAGATCGGCGCTCTCGCTCACAACTGGCTGAAATTTCACGGAGCAAAACTAGACTACTACAAATAATGTATGCGACATGTAGAATTGTAGTTCATTGACACTTTGATGAATATTCAGTGCCCAAATGTCCCCATGTATGGACAGCGTACCATTCTCATTAATAACAGTCACTAATACTTAGTTCGCACATTCCACACGTCGATAATACAAATTTTTATTGTTCGTGTGTACACTTAGTGTAGCACGAATATGAAGGGTTAATTCCTAATAACTGTAGATACACATTCTACACGACTAAGACTGAAGAACTTTTACGTAAATGTTCGAATTAGAGTATAGAGTAACTTGGATTGTGCCTCCGATCAGACTCGTTACAATATTCATTTAAATGGCGCGAAAGCATCCTATTTATAATAATTTAACAAAGACTCTGAATATTATGTATTGTTAATTGAGTCCATTAAATTAATTATAATGAAATAATACTGAGTAAATTGATACACAAGTCTTGGTTATATTAATATTTCTTTACCTATTAATATAATTAAATATGTTTCTAAACAATTCAGTTTTGAAAGGAGAAAACATCACTCCAACTAAGGGAGAGGGAGGTATAGAGAACCATAATAAACACAAAAATTCGTTTAAATTACCCAACTTTGAAAATTATATAACACGTTTCTGTATATAGCTTATGTGCTTTTTTTTTTTTTTTAAAAAAAAAAAAAAAAAAAAAAAAAAAAAAAAAAAACTAGCAACATAGGAATTTTTAAACTATTTTTCCCTTTGTTTGTACAGCTTATAGAACAAAAATAAATCTTTTGGAAAGTAAAAAATAAATAAATAATAATCATGCATTAAAGGGTTAATATTTCTTCACTTGTTAATATAATTAAATATGTTTCCAAACAATTCTTTTAAGGTAAATGGTAATTATACAGGAACTAATAAGGGCACAACTTTCCTGACTTTACTTTTGAAAAATAATTATTTCTACTTTAATATTTTGAGAAAAGAAATTAGTTTTATCAGAGATACTAATTAGCCTAATATATGTACGACAACAATACGTCTCTTGCATTAACTAATTGTTTGCTAATTAAATAAACCTCTGCGACGTCAAATAGTAGAAAATAACTTTAGCAAGTCACGTTAGAAAAAAGAATAACAGAAGTTTTGGAAAAAGAAAATAATAATAGACTAATTACATTCGTACCCATTATTATGCAACATTGGTATCGAGAGGTTCAGTAATGCAAGCAGATGGGAATAAATCCCAACATGCTTCGTTACACCTTGTAGATGAAGAGGGGAGGGGGGAGGAGAGGGGTAGAGACAGGGGGACGGAAGAGAAGGATGATAGACAGAAGGGAGGAGAGATTGGTGTGTATATCCAGTTAGCATACATATTAGCAACTACGAAACATTTCTGGCTTCGTTACTTTGTAATATTAATTTTTAGCAACTGTTATTAAAAATCCTGACAGTCTTTAATTTTTTCCAGATGTCTTACAATTTGGAAACCCTTACGTCCCTTATCTTGATTTTGATAGTATCAGAGCCTGAAGAATCAGCACACAGCTTCTTCTTGTATTTGAAGCTCACAAGTGATGCGCCTTGACTTAAACATTTCAACCAGTCCGCGCTTTCCCTAACATTCGACGGGCCTCCAAGATTTTCATTAAATTGAATTAATTGCATTTCATTCCATGCCATGATGGTGGTGGTGGCTGGTGCAGCAACAATGTTGAGTAATTGAAATAATTCTCAGTCTCTGTTGCAATATTCTTTATTACTCCAATTACGCGTTTCGTGCTGTTAGCCCATCATCAGACTGGAAACAGACAAATGTTTTATTACAGTCCGTGAACATGGCGGGCAGCGAATCTAAGGTGAGTAAGGTGAGTGAATTTTGAAAAGTCAGATTTACTTGGGCGGAGATGGAGCCCAGAATTATCTAAAGCTGTGGTGGAGGTAGCTTAACAATTTGTGTTCTGTCATTGAGACCCTGCAAAGAGGTAAACGGTACGTGCGACTTGCCAGCAATGGCAGCTGCGGTGCCCGCTTAGCGTGCCGTCCGACGTCCTCACTAAATTTAATACGGGTTGGCGCGCAAGTTATTCTGACAAACATAATACAAACACTTAGAAAGGAAAGTTTATTACTCACCTGTATTACACAAGGAGGTGCTGGAACTGCCTCCCTTCGTTCTTCGAGCATTTTTGACACCTGCTGAGGAAGTTGCTCATAACACTCTGAAGTTCCCTCTCAGAAATGGCAGTGATTCCATGACGATTGACGAATGTTTGTTTTTAGTTCATCTAAAGTGTGGGGATTTGATTTGCACACTTTCTCTTTTAATGCTACCCACAGATAAAAATCGCACGGGGTTAAATCGGGAGAACGAGGGCCAAATGTTCTTGTAATAATTCTTTCACCGAAAACATTACCAATTTCCCGTAATGATAAGTTGGCTGCATGTGTCGTCGCAGTCTTGCTGAAATGTCGCAAAAGCACGTTCTCTCTCAGTTAATTGGGCAAAAAAAGGCCGCAATATGTTTTCAACATACCTGTCACTATTAATTGTTTCCTGAAAAAATATAGGGCTTATTATTCTCTCGCTGCTAACAGCGCACCACACTCCTATTTTTTGCGATCGTGCACGGGGTTCCTCGTGAATTAAGTTAGGCAATTCCGAACTCCAGTAACGATTATTTTGCGAATTAATATCCCCACTTAGGTGGAACCATGATTCGTCCGAAGAGAAAGTTAAGTTTAAGTCAATATCTCCGTCAGGCACCTTTTTCAGAATCCATTCACAAAACCGCAACCTTTTTGCAGGGTCACACGGTTTAAGTTCTTGTACTGCAGTTGTTTTATACGGTTGTAACTTCAGTAGCTTCGTAGCCATCTCAGCAGAGCCATAGTAAATTCCAATCAGCTGAGAAAGGCGTCGAACTGATTTTCTAGGAGACCTTTCCAGAGCTTGTCCAACGTTATCCAATGTTTCTTCTCCGTTGTTTGTTTCCTGTCTAGAACAGTTTCTCGATTCGCGAAATTTAATCACCAATCGATGAATCGTACTGAGATTAGGAACATGAACGTTTGAAAATTCATCACGAAATAATCTATGTACCTCAAGCGCTGATTCTGTGTGCAAATATGAATCATAGGTAAGTACGGTGAATGGAATAAGTCATTTTCACCATTTCCCTATAAACACTGTCACACAACACACAGTACTCCGCTGGCTAAAAACACATTCTACTTTCACAAGAATGCGACACAAAGGCCTCACAGCGGATACAAAAACGACAACAACAACAACCACCTGCAGCCGTCAGCGGGCTGACTTGCCGGCCACCGACTGACCGACCGCCGGCCGGCACAAAAATCTGTGCTATGCGGTTGCACTGGGGATTGATCACCTTGTTTAAGTTCCTAGACAGCCAGTGTTATTTTATATAAAATAAACCAGGTGTTGGGCGACGTCATTATAAACGAATTTCGACCACTATGTAACGTAGCTTCTCAGAAGGGTTAACTTTCCTGAATAGAATCGCAACATAGTGGTCAAGACATGGCAATTCGTTTGCTAATGTGCTTTAATGACGTCGTCCAACAACTAATTTATTTTATTAAAAACACATTACAATTGCGTGAATCAGTAAAGAATGGCCAATTTTCAGAAAATTAGTGCATGGAGAATAATTTATTTCCCATCGGTCAAATGCACATGGCGAGGCGCCCAAGGAATTTCCCTATGGCGGCGACTGATACCTGCACTGGACTCAGCGTTGCCAACTTGATGGATTCTCCATCAAATTTGATGGGATTTCAAGTTGCATGAATATTTAGCTTTGACAGATGGCGGATTTTTTGAAGGATATTATTGGAAATTTAATTTTTTTGTCGGATATTACTGGTTTAATACAATTACGAAAAAAAGAAAAAGTGCCTGCAAGACAGTAGCATAGTATATTAACGAATTGTTGCGCAAAAACCCAACAGAAAACGTTTCAGATTACTGTAAAACTAAGTAAAATAAACATTACGAAGGGATATGGCTCTAAATTGTCTGGATGCAAAAATATGACACGCACCTCAATAGTAGCAGCAGCTCGCTAACAATTATGTGCTTTGGTTTACGAGCTAGTTAAGGGAATTCTGGATAGTGAGTTTAGTACTTTGCCCGAGTTTGACGGATTTTTAAATGCTTGTCCGACTCGTAAACAAAGTAACGAATATGTTTAGTATACATTTTAATTTCATCTTTATTTCTGCAAGAAAAAGGGGAATATATACTTTTGACGGATTTTTAAATATTTTGCTGACGCATGGACAAAGAAATGAGTCTCAACTATTAAAATATATTTATTATTTCTTTATTTTGCAAGAAAATACAGAGATATCTAATTTTGACGGATTTTTGGGTGTTTGTCTGGCGGAAAGAATTACCATAAGTTGGCAACACTGTCTGGACTGACATAGCAATGTGGGGAAGGCCCGTACGCGGAGTGCGTATGGTTGTTGAAGTACGGTAATTATAAGTTTAAACCTGCAGACGTTTTGTATTTTAATTCCTTCAGTTTTATAAGGTAATTCAAACAATAATAAGTTTGGAATGCACATAAGTTCACATTAAAATGAGTCTGAACATTAGGAGTTGGTTTGATTTGCCGCTGCACCTCTCCTTGAATCGCTCTGTCAATGATTTGACTGCCTCATCCCTTTGGACCCTGTGCTTTTCTAGCAAGCCAGAGCGTGTACGGGGGAGACACAACACTACGTCACCACAGCATGCACCTGAAGATGACGAGCAGCTGCCTCGTTAAATATGCGCACGTGTCTACAACAATATCTAACGCAACGCCCGTGAACAATGAAAGGAAGGAAAACGCCAGGAAATCACGATTGTAACTTTGCTCTCTCGTAATCTGGTGGATATTTTAAACGATATAAATCCAGTGAACAATATGAAGCAAAGGCCGGTGGTCAACAACCAGGTATGTACATTTTTTTTTTGGGGGGGGGGGGGTGGGATGTAATTATATAACCTACTACAAAGGAAGTGGCTTCACAGGATGATGACAAAGTGCCACGCAAAATAATGCTGACTCAAATTTTCTTTAACTAAATATAGGCCTACTTCGGACAAGAAGTAGACCGAAACAATTTTGCCATGAACATCGTGATGTTTTAGCCGCCTTCCATTCTGTTTATCATTTAATTCGGTGATTTTTATTGAGTGTAGTGTGCTATTGTCGAACCCTTCGGCCGGTCGAGTTATTTACTGCAAAAGTATTGGTTATGGTCGAGTTGTAAGAATACTGAATAGCGTAGGTCTCATAATACCTTCTTTACCTATTTTATTTTTTATAATCCGAAAAAGGAGCTGTCTTCAATCGTTTTAGCATTAAAATGACACAAAAGTACTAGAAAGTAGAAATATAGGAAATGCGCTTAAATTGAACGAACCTGTACCTAAAATCAAAACAAAATAGAATCGTAACTATGGGTATCGAACAACGCAATCGTAAAAAAAATAGTAATCAAACATTTTATTAGGCGTTTTTAACATTATAATAGTACCAAACTATTTGTGGATTGATTTTATTTGTGTCTGTTATGGAAAATAACTAAATATTTTACAAATTTTTTAGAAAGATCTTCCTTACATCTGGCAAAACGATTTGCACATTTGCGAAGTCCCCTGTCTCTCACTTTGTGTTATGAAATACGGTACCGGTATATATTTACTGCAATATTGTTTGCGAAATGATCCTTAAAAAGTATGTTGATACTCATAACTTCTAATATAATGTTATTAAGTCGCAAATTAAACAGAAAAGAAGCATATTCCGATTCTGTTAAACCGGTAACCTACATATATACGGTACAGTCAATCAGGGTAACTTTTTGTAAATTAAGGTAGCTTTGTACCACTTAATACTTGGCTTTCATGTGACTGATGTTCGACCTACTGTGCAATTATTTATAACAGAGGTATTAAAAATTATCTTTAGAAGAAAATATTGCCAATAGGTGGAACATGAGCCCCATTTGAAACCCAAATATTAAGTGGTACAAAGATACCCTGACTGGCACAAAGTTACTATGATTGATTGTACCTACATAAAAAAAAGTTCATTTGAGAGAAAACATATTATTACAGATATTGCAATGGCTGAGCGCTGTCTCCAAATGTTACCTGTCTATCTCAAACCATACATTACACATAGTCCAGCATTGTAGGAGAGAAATGCAAGTCTATATTGTCTCTAGATCAATTGTAGAATGGCTGCTGTGGTATTTGTCAAAGCTATCCAGATGAAGAAAAAGTAAAATCAAGAATTATGATCCTTTTGACAGCAAGACTTATGCAAAGGCAACCTATTAACATCTGAAGATTTTTTTATTATTATTTTATAAAGAAAGCAGACTGTTCTTTATGTAAAATCAAATACTAGCTGTAATCAATTTTAGATCCCCCTCAACCTTCCTTAAACCGGCTCTGAGTCTACTAAACCACTGTCACCCATCCTGTTGAAATCATTAGATGTATTTTTTTCTGGGTGAAAAAGATCTATTTACTTTCATAAGTTTATAAAGATACTAACCTTGAGAGAACCGGTACTCTTTCTGTTTCAAAATAGCCCAGACATGAACCTTATTGCACCTATATATTTTTGCTTTGATGGTTAAGTATGACACCAAGACTAAGCTAATTACCTCAAGCCTGTCGTTCTACACAGAAATATTTATAGACATACATATTTAGAAATGTTACCAAACTTTTCACCAAGTAGCCTACTCTGTTTTAGAAGAGTTGAAACATCATAATAGTTATGTGAATCTTCTGCTGTTTCTTAACTTCTTCACATCTTAAAAATAGATATTATTAAGAATACTATTGACAATTATTATTATTATTAAGAATTATTGCAAAGAATTATAATAATAATTGTCATTAATAAATCGTATTAATAGTAGAAATATTCCATTGTATCTAATGTGAGTCGAAACATTTGGGGTAGGGGGAGGGCAGGCCCAATGGGGTCCCCTGCATGTGGGCCTGGTCACATGCCTAATTCATATGCCTGCCACCCCTTCCTCCTGCATCAAAAAACGAATTGCATCTTAATAATTCTAGGGTTTCATGACTATTTATATAAATTGGGATAGAGATATACAAAAACATTTCAGCTCTCTTTATTCTTAATGAAAACAGAGATTGACAAGTTATATGACAATAACCTAGACATTGTTGTGTTCCACATTGCAGCATACACCAGTAACCCTAATATCTGATAACACGATCTCTTGCACTGATGCATGCCTGTATTCGTTGTGGCATATTGTGCACTAGATCATCAAGATAATGGTGGTCCAGATTGTCCCACTCTTCAGTGGTGATTCGGTTACATCAGCCAGATTGGTTGGAGAGTCATCTCATCCAAAAACAGCCATTTCCAATGTACAAGGGTAAGTCAATTATTAGCCGCAAAGTAGTTATAAAATTTTATTGTAATAAAATACGAAACTTACAAAACATCATTTTTTGACATAGTCTCCTTGCTTTTCAATGCACTTCGTCGATCGCTCTACAAGCTTTCTTATTCCCTCATAAAAGAAGGTTTTCGGTTGAGCTGTGAGCCAGGAATGTACTGCTTCCTTCACTGCTTTGTCCGAGTCAAATCGACGGCTGCCTGTTTGAGTGGACCAAACAGTTGATAGAAGGGGCAAGATCAGGACTATATGGAGGATGATCCAGTACTTTGAATTTGAGTTTCTGGAGTGTTTTAGCAATGTGGACAGCAGTATGTGGATGGGCATTGTTGAGCAACAACACAACACCTTCTGACAGCAATCATTGACATTTGCTTCAAATTGCAGGGTTTAGCCTGTCAGTAAGCATCTCACTGTAACATACACTGTTTATTGTTGTGCCCCTTTCACCATAATGTTCCAATACAGGACCTCATGCATCCCAAAAAACCATAAGCATCAGTTTTCCTGTGGAAGGTTGGGTCTTGAACTTTTTCTTGCATGGCGAATTTGGATGTTTCCATTCCATACTCTGCCGTTTACTCTCTGGCTCATAATGATGGATCCATGTTTCATCACCAGTAATGATTCTGTCTAAGAAGTTGTCCCCTTTGTTACCATAGCGATCCAAATGTCTTTTGCATATGTCAAGGTGCGTTTACTTATGCAACTGTGTGAGTTGTTGGGAAACCCGAGTCTGTTGTGAGTAATTTCGTAGGCAGAACTATGACTAATTTGAAGACGATGAGCCACTTCATCAATAGTTAATCATCTGCCTAAGTGAATCATTTCACGTGATCGCTCAATGGTTTCTTCATTTGTGGCGGTAAACGGTTGTCTGGCTCCTTCATCATGCTTAACACTCATGCAACCATTTCAGAATTTTTCAATCCACTTGTACACACTTCATTGTGGCAAAACACTGCTCCCATACTGTATTGAAAGTCTTCTATAAATTTTGGCCCCTGATACACCTTCTGCCCACAAAAAACGTATCACTGAACATTGCTCTTCTTTGGTGCAAATAGACAGCGGAGCAGCCATGATTAACAGCATGGCAGCGACAACGAAACTAACGTAGCTGCTTGAAAATTGCAAAGATATAACAACATATAAACAAAGCATGCATCACCAATGTATAAAGACAGTACTACCAACATAAACAAAAATATAACTAAATTGCAGATAATAATTGACTTACCCTTGTACCTCAGGTAAGTTTTGATAGGGTTCTTGTCTGGAGAACATGCTGGCCATTCTAATCTTGCAGTGTCGTTATCATGAAGGAATGCATTCACATGTGTATGATGAGTGTGAGAATTGTCAACCCTCTCCAAAGTGCTTCCAATACGGTTGCATTATATGTTGTTGGATGTCATCCCTGTACTGTATAACCATTTGATTGACTTCTACAACCACCATTGATCCCACATAACGCCTTCCCAAAATAGTGAACCACCATCTTGCTGCATTCGGTGGGTGATGTGTCTAAGACATTCAGGCTGAGCAGCTTGCCTCCAAAAATGTCTCTGACATTGCCTGTTTGAAAGCAGGTATGAGTCTCATCTGTGAGTAGCACTTGATGCCAATTCTGACGAATCCACTCAGCATGTTGTTGGACCCAGCTGTACTGCTCTGAATGGTGTCTAGGTGTCAAAGCTGGACCTCACCATGGTCTATGGATGTTGGGAGTAAAATTGCATGTCATCTGGTTTATTAACTACAATTTGAGTCAAAACAAGACATTCTGTGGCTGCACTGGTTCATTGACATTCCTCTCAGGATTGCTCTGAGCTGATGCACATAAGTAGTGATTGTTAGCTGCCGAGTAGCCTTTCGGCAACCAGAACGAGGCAAATTGTCAATGGCTCCCCTCCACGTCTGAAACAACATCTCTTTCATTCACTCCAAGATGCTTGGAACCTTCCTTTGATGAGCCAGCTTCCTGACACAAAACGACAATTCGGATATAATCAAACTTCAGAATTGACCTTCTAGGCATGGCTTAACTGGTGTTATGACTGGGACTTGTTGGCCAACTTCATCGCATCAGTGCTGTTCATGCATGGGTGTTACATCTTTGTGCAGGTTGAGTGACGTTGATGAACAATCTTAGAAACCGTGTTCTTGATGCAACATACACATTCAATGTCAGTGTTCAGGAGACATTGAATCAAAGGTGTTGCAATACTACTTTTTTATGTGTGTACCTAGTCTCCTATCTTCCAGGCTTCACAGTAGTTTGTAAGATAGTGTCAAGGTACTGGTGGAATTACAGCTGTGACAGCAGGCCATGTTCCATGCTTTGGTGGCTTGGTGGTAGATAATTTACCCATGAAAGGCAAAGGTCCTGGGTTTGAGTCTCAGTCCAGCATACATTTTCAATAAGCGAGGAAGTTTCAAATTAGTCTGATATTACCTTGCTCTGTTCTCTGCACTCTTCTGCCAAATTTTATTCATATAGTGCTGAAGTCTGGACTAAAGTACCCTTCACCATGCACCTTACGGAATCTTATGCAGACAGTGATATTTTTGCTGTTTTGAAGGTCCAGTGTGAAAATTTTTGCCAAGATCAATCCGAATAGAACTCTGGATTGGAAGTCTGTTGTAAATTACCCTCTGCATTGAACTGTACCAGTAATTGTGCAGACAGTGCCATTCATCTTGTTTTGAAGATCAGAGGTGCAAACTTTTATCACATTCAAATAAATGGTATTGATGGAGAGCTGTCAGCTATGTCATTTCTATCATCAGTTACAATCAAGATCACCATTTGCTTCAATTAAATATTTTCTCATGGTCATGAGCATGTTACTGGTGCAAACATGGATAAAAACCAAATTTTAAGTGGGTTATGTACTGTGTCAAACTGAGCTCATATAATATGAATTTCATGAACAGTTTATTTTAATAAAAGAGTTTATCATGCATTGTTGGAATAAAAATAACTATGCTGCACCAATGAACTAACAAGCCTAAGTTCAATGCCAGAATCATAATTTTTATGTCTGTAACATTAACACTTTGTACTGAATTCCAGAATGATGTTCAGCACTGAAAGTATTTTGACAGATTTGGTCTGCATTAGATAAACAACTCTTCACAGTCATGAACATCAACTTTCATGTCACATCTCTGTGAGCTCAGCTGGGGTGACTCATAATTCCAGAGCTTGTCTAACAAGTATGTGCTACTGCTAATTTTAAGGTAAGCCAGACGTGTGTAATTCACACTATTTGCTCTTGATGAGTTGCATCATTAGTTAAGTGTTGGCAAGATACCAGACACTTAAGCTCATTGTTCCTGTCCCCAGACTGTAGTGACACCACTGTGCGTGCTCCACTGTGGACTGCCATCTGGGTCAGTACAGAGTGACAACAGAGCAAGACCTCCAAAGTGCTGTCCTGAGTCCCAGTGTAACATCTGCCTTGGTCATCTTCCACAGCAACTGGTAAGTGCTAAGCTACAAAGACTTTCACAACACTTCACATATGTGACATATAATTCAGAAATCAACAGAGAATAGTACTAGTTAGTAAACTCAAGGTCTTTTTAGTTGCAAAAACAACCACTTGTTTTTAAACTAAATTAGTTACTTGCATTCATATTCACCATTATTTTTGGTGTTTTTCATCTAGGCATGATATTACATTTCTGCTGAAAAACAGTGTTACATATTTTATTAAACATTGAAATTACATTTTTCCCTCCAAAAACACAGACCCATTTTATGTCTTTCTTTTTTATGAGACACTATATTCTGTTAGATGCCTGTACTTATATATTTTACTTGTTGCTCTTACTAATACTGGACTAAGCCAGTAATTCTTGCAGAGTGTAAATGTCCTACCAATGTTTTACTTCATTTGGTGAGGGATTTCCAATATATTTTTAACATCATTTAATACTTTGAGTGACTCTATATATCTATTACTAGGCCCTTTATGTCTACAATATTTCAAGAACTTCAATTAATTATTTCCTTACTCATATTTTCTTTTGTCACTCCACGTGTGTTATGCAACAGTCAGGCCTGTACAGAACCAGGACTTCTTTTCAGTTCCAATAGATTACTTTGCCAAAGAAAGCTTGCATTACTAGCACCATTCTACTTCTGATATGTGTGGTGTATTTTCCATTTTTTGTAATGTATCTTTAAATTATTAGAATTTCTGGAATGTTCACTTACTTTCGCCTGATTACTCAAAGGACACAACAGAATAAATCCTTGTTTTTACTTAGTTTCATGTTTAGTTATTAATGTGTTTCATGTTTATGCTTGAGTGTATATAAGCAGCAATTAACATGAAAATATATGGTATTTTCAAAACAAATCTTTTAATATGTCTGGAATGAAAAGTTAAAATCTGTTTGCTTCAGCATTTCATTTATGGCAGTAGGCCATGTCCTTTTAATGTGATACTAACTCAAAAACTCAATGAGGAAGAGAGAAGTTATATTGGGATTTGCTATGTTGGACAACAAAATCAAACTAGCACTGAAGATACAATTTTACCAGTAAATGAAAATGAAGTTTAGTTGAGTAGGTCTGTTTCCTTGTGAATAAATGATAGATGAACCAAGAAATTTCTCTAGTGGATATCAAAATGTAGAAAAGTGTGACACAATGGCATAATAGTAAGTCGATTGATGGTATTAGAAAACATACAGTTGGAACATGTCCTCAGACCACAGTTGAGTCCTTTATTCAACAGTTCACAACACAGAGGTCTTGATGATAAGATGAATAGCACGTTAATGTAGGTTATCAAAAAAGTTGTGAACATACTGAATTTCTGCAATTTGTTAGAAATAACTTTTTTAGTTTGGCACATCTTAATATACTAACAAAATGTATGATGTTTGTGTATTGTGACATAATGTTTCTGAATACATATTTTTTATAACAGTTAATTTGACGTGTAAACTAGGGTGACCAGACGTTCCGTATTTTTCGAGATCGTCTCTTATTTGGTCAAAGTGTCCAGTTGTCCCGACAAAATAGATAAGGGACATATATTGTCCCATTATTTACTACCCATCCCATAAATTTTCAAATAACATGTTTCTGAGGAATGTTAAGCATAAGCAAATGGAGAACAAATGTGGTCATAATCAAGCAATAAAGAAAATAGGCTTTAACTCAAATGAGTCACAATTTCTCAATTTCTTTGGTTTTACATAAAGCTTTGACATGACATGAGCATGTTTTTCAACTAAATTTTAGTCATTAATTAGTTCACTAGAAGATAATGTGCTGAAAGTGTCTGATTTCTTGGACATTTCTAGTTCATTTCATAAATGTTACGTGCTTGTACCATTTAACTGCGTTCAGCTCAAATATCCTCTTCTTTCCAAGTCTGATTAGTAAAGTCTTAAAACTTTACCAGAATTTGATGAAATAGTTTGAAAGAAACATGTCAAGATCAGTTTTTTGAGGAAGTGAACAATGTTACATCTGAAGATACCTGGTGCAAAAATTTGCTGTTCGACACTGGGGTAGTAATGCTGCTGCAGAAAGAGCATTCTCTACCACAAATAGTTAATGCAGTTCAAAACATATTAAGCATGCAGACTAAAGGGAATAATTAAAACAAGAAGTTTTTAGACATCCCAAAAATTTTTAATGTCTATGCTTGTCCGGTTGGTTTCATATAGTTTCATCATTTAAATACTTTTTATGTTGTGGTAATTCTCTTAAAAGAAGGAAGGAAGAAATTTAGGCTTTAAAGTCCTATCGGCAGTGTGGTCATTAGAGAAGCTCACTCTTGGATTTTTGAGTAAAAATGGTGAAGAGAATCGGCTGTGCACTTTCAACTGAACCATCCTGACATTTACCTGGAGTGATTTAGGGAAATCATGGAAAACATAAATCTGGGTGGCCAGAGGTGGAATTGAATTGCCATCCTTGTGAATGCAAGAGTTTTACCAAATAAACTCGCTTTTTTTTTTTTTTAGACTGAAAAGTGGCACTTTTTAGACACAACACACAGTATTAAAAAAGGAGAGGAGAAAATATAAATATGAGATCCACCAAATATGACACATTAGCTTTGGAAGGGGGGGTTGCAGAGAAACAATGGCTTTGTTTCTTACTGTACTGTATGTATATTAATTGGTTTGTTTATGTTTGCGTTAATGAGTGACACCAAGACAATAATTTTGTATAAGCTTTAAGCGATAACAGTCATGTTGATGATGCCACAGGTAAAGCTAACAACTGATTTCGTAATCGCTGGTACCCTTATGTGCCCCGTATTTTGATTTTGTAAATCTGGTCACCCTAGTGTAAACAGTATTCACTGGTGGACAGTGGCAACTTGTGAGTATACAATTTGGATGTCCACATATTTTTAGGATGATAGGAACACAAAATACAAAAGTATTACTGCTTAATAAAATTCAAAACTTATTATATTATAGCTCATTCAGAAAGCCACAAAGTAGGTTATTCTACCAGTGTTACATACACTGATGTACAGAGTAAAACACTGCAGTGAGTGAACTAGCATATCTGAGAAGTTTTATGTCAAACCAATGGGGATATATGTTTGCTTCAGTGTATTACCTTCTAGTACCATTGATGTAAATTTGTAGCTGAGTGGTAATGCAAACTTTGTCTGCCATGTGTCCTAGGTGTGGTTTATTAAATCCATGTGTAAATCCTATTTCATGCCAAAGTAGGGGAATGAGATCAGAGTTACACATCTAATTGACAATGTGGTCATTAGTGACGAAGCTCAACATTGGTGAGATTAGTTCATATATATTTCATTTCAAAAGTAATACAACTAAATAAATAAATATTATAGAAGGAAACTTTCCTGGTGGGGTAAATATGTATAAAAAATAGAAATTGTATAACTTACCCAAAGCACAGGCTCATAGATAGACCCAAAAACACAAATAAAAACACACACAAACACAAGATACAAGTGACATAATTCCTAGCGTTCCAGTTCCCCCTAGAATTTATGGAGTGCCAAAGCTACACAAGAGTGGCCAGCCTTTACGACCGATCATGGATGGAATTAACTCGCCGACATACAATTTGGCAAAGTTCCTAGCCTCCAAACTAAGACCTCTAGTTGGGAAAAACGACTAGTACGTGAAGAACTCGACACACTTTATAGAACGCATTAAGGAAGCAACAATTTTACCCACGGACATCATGGTCAGCTTTGACATAAAGTCATTATTCACCAATGTGCCAGTAGACGAAACTGTTCGCATCCTACAAGAACATATTCCGCCAGATATATCTGACCTGGTTCAGTTGTGTTTATCTTCGACCTACTTCAAGTGGCAAGAAAGATTCTACGAGCAAACAGACGGCGTAGCAATGGGGTCTCCCTTATCCCCGTTGGCAGCCGACATTTTCATGGAGGCCTTCGAAGCAACAGCACTTTGTTCTGCCCCTTTACACCCAAGATGCTGGTTTAGATACGTGGACGATACTTTCGCAATATGGCACCACGGTGAGATGGAACTACACAAGTTTCATGAACATCTGAACAAATTGCACAAGAAGATCCAATTTACATTAGAGATCGAAAAGGATGGCGCTATTCCATTCCTAGATGTGGAAATTTATAGAACTAGGCAAGGCACACTTGGGCACAGGGTATATCGGAAGCCTACACATACCGACAGGTATTTGCACGCTCAATCTAACCACCATCCAGCACAGAAGAACTCTGTTATCTGCTCACTGACGATTCGCGCGCAACGACTAAGTGATGAAGACAACAAAACAGCTGAGCTCAACAAACTAGAAACAACATTTCTGGCAAATGGCTACAACCATAGAGTGTTCCACACCACTATGGACACAAATAAAAGAAACATCAGTAGGCAGGAAGTCAACAAAAAGCAGCCAGCAGCACACTTACCTTATGTAAAAAACGTCACAGATCGGATTGCCAAACATCTTCGCCGGGTAGGAATCCAGCCTTTCTTCTACAGCAGTCGCAAGATCAAGGATGCACTTGGTTCCACAAAGGACAACATAGACGCACTACATGCATCAGGAGTATACAAGGTGAATGCGAGTGTGGTGAAGTGTACATAGGTGAGACAGGGAGGGCAGTGGCAACACGCATACGCGAACATGAACACTACATTCAATTAGGCTAACACAATAAATCTGCAGTAGCCGAACACCAGCAAGATTGCAGTAGGAAGATAAAATTTAACGATGCCAGAATACTCGCCAAGCAACCAGGGATGGTCAAACGCAAGATAAGGGAAGCCATCGAAATTGTTAAACACCCCAATAACATGAATAGAGAAGATGGACTCAGGCTTGCCCCCTCTTGGCTACCAGCCATCACAGCGAAATAGGCCGCACTGACATCACAACACGCGAGCGTCACTAGTAAGCTACTGCCGCCGCACGGCCCACGGCCAGCAGGAGAGAAACGGAAGCCCTCACCCCATTCGCCGATGAACACCAATCATGTCTCGCTATGCAAGAAGCAACGGCTAACCCCCACCCCTTCCACCTCAGCATCCTATCAAAATAAAGTTCCACTCTTCCGCAATACATTCACCAATAACATCGCTTATTTAAAAAAAAATTATGACGTAATGTCTAAATGAAAGGTAATTATAACAAGATACAAGCTTTTGCAAGTTATGGCCGTTTCTTCAGGAAAAGAAAGGGGGGGAGAGGAGGAAGGGAAGGATGCGGGTTTTAAGGGTTGTTGTTGTTATTGGGGCTTTAGGGCGCTCAACATCGTGGTCATCAGCGCCCATACTAGAAAGAGATGAGTCTAATACCGCTAAATGGTGCAGGAGACAGGCAAGGGAAGAAACAATACGAAAGGACGAAGCTCTTCCTCCTACATCATATGCATAATAAAGAAAGGTACAGTGGCACTAATAAGACACTAGACAAAACAGACAAATGGGGGACAAGGCCAAAAAAACGGCGGGCTAACCATAGAGGGATGAACTGAACGATCCTATCTATATTTTAGAACCGTCGACCTAAGATCTTTGGTAGGAGGTAGGCCAAAACACAAAATCGTAAAACGCGTGCCACTGTCATTTCACTATCACCTAAAATGGAACGGAGGTCATCCGACAAACTGGCTTGTTCCCTCGCGGCATCATAGGAAACACAAGTAGTTAAAATATGTTGAATGGTTATCAGCACACCACAAGCATCACAAGTAGGGGGCTCGTCGCCACAAAGAAGGAATCTATGCGTCAGGGGGCAGTGTCCTATTCGAAGTCATGTTAAGCAGACTTCAGCACACCTGACAGGCTGTATGGATGTATGCCACGGTTGAACTGTGTCTTTTATTGACTGCAACTTATTATCGATGACGGCGAACCATTCTTGGTCCCAGAGGCGCATGACAGAGCTCCTAAGAAATGACAGCGAGGCACAGAGAGGGAGAGGGCAATCAGCTATGTTCGGAAGCCCACAGGCCTCCTTGGCCGCGGTATCGGCCAACTCGTTTCAACCGATACCCACATGGCCAGGTACCCAGCAGAAGGAAACCACCTTTCCTTGCCGTTGCAACTGCAAAAGGATATCTTGGATATTCTGGATGGTTTTATCTGCTGGGTACAGATGCTGAATGGTCTGCAGAGCACTGAGTGAATCGGAGCAAAGCAGAAAGGTAGACCCAGTATGATGTTTCATATGCTCCACTGCTTTCAAAACAGTGTAAACTTCTGTGTCAAATACCGTGAACTGACAAGGCAGACGGTATCTGAGGATTCTGGTAGGGAATACTACAGAGCACCCAACAGTATCCCCCTGTTTCGACCCATCTGTATAAATAACATTAAATGAATGATGGCTATTTAAAATGGCTTGAAACTTGTCCTTAAAAACATAATCTGGAGTGAACGGTTTGTTGCACTCAGTCAAGTCTAAAATGAGGTTGGGCTTTACTAACAGCCAGGGCGGTGCTTTGCACCAACCCTGATGCTGTATGTTGATCGGAGGCACACCGAGATCCAGTAAATGCTGCTGCGCTCTGATGCCAAATGGTTCCGACCCTCATTGGTTCGCTTCAAGGGGGCCGGGATGTCAATAGTCACAAAAAAAGCCGGAGACAACGGAAACGACCGGAGCTTTAAGGCGTGTTTAGCAATAAGGAAACGTCGCCGGACATATAATGGCGGCTCTCCTGCCTTGACGCACAGGCTAGGTATAGGGCTTGTCCTATAGGCTCCTGTAGCCAATCTGATACCCTCATGGTGCACAGAATCCAACATCTTCAGAGACATTGGGGATGCCGAGTCATAGACCACACAACCATAGTCGAGACGGAGCGCACAAAACTCTTATAAAATTGCAGCAAGCAGGATCTGTCTGCACCCCAATTTTTTCCATTCAAGCACTTCATGATGTCCAGTGCTTTCAGGGCTTTTATCTTGAGCTACTTCAGGTGGGGCAGCCAAGTAAGTTAGTCATCAAATAAGAGACCCAGGAACCACACCGTCTCCTGAAAATGTAAAACAGTATCCCGCAACAGTAGTTGCGGGGGGGGGGGGGGGTAAAAAGTGAATGACCATGATTAAAATCAACGCATACGGTTTCCTCAGGGGAGAAGTTAAAACCTGTTCGAGCAGACAAGTCTTTTAGTCTTTTAAGTGTCAACTGTAACTGGTGTGAGGCACATGCGAGACTAGAAGAAGAGCAGAAAACAGCAAAGTCATCCACATACAAAGAGCATTGCACAGGATTCCTTACAGTAGACGTTACGCCGTTGATCACAATTGCGAACAAAGTGACACTTAAAACACTCCCCTGCGGAATTCCGTGAATCTGAGGAAATTTATTGGAAAAAGCATTCCTAACTCTGTATCTAAAACAATGGTCAGCAAGGAAGGAATGCAAAGAAGTGGGAAGGCATCCCCGAATTCCCCATTCATGCAACTGACTTATGATAGCGTGTCGCCACGTAGTGCCATATGCCTTGTGAATGTCAAAAAAGATTGATATTAGGTGCTGCTTTCGGAGGAACGCCTCCTGTATAGCCGCTTCCAGGTAGGTGAGGTGTGTCGCCACGTAGTGCCATATGCCTTGTGAATGTCAAAAAAGATTGATATTAGGTGCTGCTTTCGGAGGAACGCCTCCTGTATAGCCGCTTCCAGGTAGGTGAGGTTATCAAGAGTGGACCAATACCTGCGAAATCCACATTGGAAGCAACTAAGGAAGTTCCGAGATTCGAGAGTCCAAAGAAGTCCCGAGTTGATCATACGTTCCAGCGTCTTACGGACACGGCTGGCTAAAGCGACACTACGATAGCTATCAGGGAGCGTGCGGTCCTTCCCCAGTTTAAGAATGGGTATCATTATGGATTCCCTCCAGGGGATGGGATATACCCCTTCTGTCCGTAACTGGTTAAAAAACTAATGATAAGAGAGTAGGAGATATGCTACAAGTATGGTGTGCTAGTTAGTATTACAGACATTTCAATTGCCTTGTGACTACACAAGAAGTTAAACTAATAATTTTACTCTACGAACATATTGCAAAGTGATTTTGTGATGTTGGTAGATCTTAGTTACGCAACTTCTTGGGAACTGACTCTGTTTTAAGTGGAGTCATTCCAATCCCGGGAGTGGAAGATTTGTACTTTAGGGGGAAAAAAGGAAAGGTAAACAAGCGCACACACACACACACACACACACACACACACACACACACACATACATACACATGCAAATACACCAAGGTAGACATTTGTAGAAAGCAAAGAAGTTGGACAGAGAAACAGCTCAGGCAGAGACTCTGTACAGAGAACCCAGGCAAAGATGTTAAAGAATGGTGAGTGGAAATTTCAATTTAGCGGAGGGTGAGACCAGCTGGGCAACAGGAAGAGAGAATATGCTGAATGGCAACTTCCCATCTCTGGAGTTCTGAAAGATTGGTGTCAGTGGGAAGTATTCTGATAACCTGGATGGTGTAACACTGTGCCAATAAGTGCTGACCATCCACCAAGGCATGTTTAGCCACAGGGTGATCCTCATTACCAACAAACAGTGTCTGCCTGTGACCGTTCATGCGAATGGACAGTTTGTTGCTGGTCATTCCCACATAGAACACTTCACAGTGCAAGCGTGTCAGTTGGTAGATCATGTGGGTGCTATTGTAAGTGGCTCTTCCCTTGATCGTGTACACCTTCCGGGTTATGGCACTGGAGTAAGTGGTGATAGAAGGGTGTCCTACTCAGACAGTCTTCTCAGAAGATATCCAACGGATAAATATGAAGGAGACTTTTATTAAGATATTAAGCATTTCACCATTTAAATCAAAACTCTTTAAGAACTTTACACTGTACAAAACATAAGGGTTTATTTGTACCAAACTCATACATTTTATCACTGTTAAACAGTCTTAACAGCTCTCATTCCAGCTCTATGCATGACATAAGTTCTGAGTGCATAACTCATAGCAGTCCAATAATCAATATCAAATGACAATCCTTATCTTAAGTTCATGGATCACATATGACCATATTTCTTCTTAGGCTTTACAGTTATTCTGGATCCTGACAGCTTTTACAATATCACTGGGACTTGTGGTTTAACTGCCTGGACGTCCACCTGAACAAACAAAATACGTATCCGGGGCAGTACACATTCTTCCAATTATTAAATTATCCCCAAAAATAAATATTTGGTCATCTTGGATTGTTGAGTTGGAATGTAGTGTAATTTTTTACTACAATATCTGTTGGTTCATCTACCCACAATGTTTAGTTCATCTACCCACAATGAAACAAAAGTTGGCATATTAATGACTAATCAGTTCTTCAATTTGTACCCTCTTTGTATAATGTGTGGTGTATATTTACACATGGAACTATTACAACTGATTACGTGTTCATCTAACACACTTCTAGACTTCCCTAAAGAGATAACAAATCTAAGAAACTGCCACTCTTGACTCCTGGTTTTCATAGTGAGACCTTAGTGTTAACTCATGAGTTCCACAAAACATTAAGCATTGTACTGTTTTGTTTCATAAATGTCTTTCCTTTGTAAGTTATTCACTATGTACTTTAATTGACTTTATGTACATAGAATCAATGTGTCTAGCAATGTTAATTGTGCCAAATATTTTGTATTTACAAATATTTTCTAAATGTACTCCACTTTCCTTGTGTTTCTTAATTCGTTCACTTAAACATTTTGGATTCTCACAACCAATTGTTCCACAATCCTTCACCATCAAATAACACAGTGTTGAAATAAAATGAAATTTGTTTCTTTTCTCTGTTGACCACGGCTTTTTGGGGAACCATGTATTGCATGACGTTCTCTTCTTCTATTCATCAAGTTGAGACATAAGATATCTTTTAGTTGAAGTGCTTCTAACCGTTTGATGTCTAGCTTCTTTTCTGTAGTCAACTCATGCAAACTAACACCTTTTTTGACATGTGTATTACCATTGAGAAAGGGGTGAAGGCTACTTTGTGTTCATCATAAAAAATAGGCCTAAATTTAAAAAAGAAACATAATTTGTTAATTGTTGTTGACTTATCATAACAACATACTTTTTGAAAGTTATTAATGTGTAACTGTGGTCTGCAATGTGAACTCATATTTCATCACATTTATAGCAAAACTAACATAATTTTATCAAAGTGTACTATGAACAGCTGGACACCTCATGACCACCAAAATAGAAATTTTTAAAATACAATTTTCATTAATTGTTGTTGACTTGTATTCACAGTATATTTTATAAAATGATAGTGATGTGTAATTACAGTCCTAATCCTAAAATAATGAAAATACTTTGACTATGAAAGTCACATTTTACAGAAAAACTTGAATATTTTATTAAGTTTAATTGAATAATGTAAACCATTTATGGAATCTAGTAGAAGACCTCATTAGAAACAATAAATAATTTTAAGAATTTTAAAATATAATGTACCTGACTAGATTACCATATTATCAGAAGGTAGGTCTAAAGTACAAGAGATAATAAGTGAAAGAATGTTATCAAGCAATCTACCCCATTAAAATCACTGTAGAAACCCTCAAGTTTCAACCATACAGCTCCCTAACCACCCTCTCTGCCTAATCGTTCCTATCCCTGTAACCGATTCCGCTGCAAAAGCTGTCCAATGCATCCTCCCACTACCACATACTCCAGCCCCACCACAGGAAAAACCTACCCGATTCAAGGCAGGGCCACATGCGAGACAACACAGGTCATATATCAACTGACATGTCAACTGTGCAGCCTTTTATGTTGGTATGACTACCAACAGATTTGCTGAGCAGATGAATGATCACAGACAGACTGTTCACCTGGGGGGCACCCAATATCCTGTGGCAGAACTTGCCCTCCAGCTTGACTCCAGGGCCCTTGGCACATGTTGCACCACACATGACATTTGGATATTACCAACAAACACCAGTCCCTCAAAGCTACGGAGGTGGGAACTTGCCCTCCAACATATCCTCTCCTCCCGCCACCCCCCCCCCCCCTCCTACACCCCTCAGCATCATTCAGTTCACTGATCTTCTCTTCTCTTTACTGCTTGATCTTTCCTCTTTGGTTATATATATCTCTCTGGCTTGGCTTAGTACAAATATGCAGTATCTCTGACTTCCACACTCCTCAAACACCATTCTCATGACCTAGGTCATGAATTACCTTCTGTTCCCATCCTGTTTTCTTCCCTTCTCTCCCACCTCTAGAAAGAACTGTGTTCCGAAAGCTTGTCCTTTTCATCACTTTTTTTTTCTTCATTTGTGTCACTATCGATGGTACAGCACAAAGGTAAGTACTGACCAGCCAATCTATCTCTTTTGAAAAATAATGGACACTATTGAGAGTTAGCCTTGTTTGTTTTTCTCCACATTTCCCATTGACGAATGATATTCGGTGGTGCAGGTGGGGGAGGGGGTGGATGAAATGCAGTAATGCACATGACAACAACTTCACATAGGTGCTATGGGTCCAAGCAGCCTGGCTCTAAACATTGTGTAGACTTGAGGACATGTGTGCAAGGGGAGGAGAGTGGGAACATGACAGAAACAGCCTCTTTTGCTGTAATGCATGTGAGCTTGGATGTCTATTAGAACTGGTCTCAGGCTGAACTAGGGTGAGGGATAAGGTGGAGGAATGGAAGTAGCTTGGTGACATCTCTGTGACTGTAAGTTTAAGAGTACAGGATGGAGGTGGGTGGGCTAGGGGCAGGCCATCAACCAGAGGTCATCGGCATTGCTCTGATGTGGAGAAGGAGGGTCAATACTTTCAGGTGGTCGATTCATCAGGCTCATGATAGTGGGCTATGCGCTAAGAGGGTAAAGGGAGAAAGGAAACAACTTGGGCATGTCATTGCAAGTGGGAACTGGCGTGTGGAAGAAGGTTGGGCTACTTCCTGCTGGCCCACTATAGACAAATGTGATGACAAAGGAAAGTCTTCAAAGGAGCAGTAGGAATTGGACCTCATAACATCTGGTCTCTGTCACTTATAGTACACCAGAGTTGTGTCATACTTAAACTGTTAGATGTAATACTGTTTCCTTTATTTTCTGAGAACATTCACTTAATTTTTTAGATACAGCATTTATAATAATCAATAAATGATTATGAATAATGGAGGATAGGTAACAACTCACTGTACAGAGGCTCGCTGAACAGTTCACAGAGATGAAAATAGATAATCACATTCAAACAACTTAAATTTTTGGCCATCGCCAAAAATTTAAGTTGTGCGAATGTGATTATCTATTTTTGTGTCTGTGACAGCTCAGTGAGTCTCTGTATGGTGAGTTGTTACATATCTTCCATTATTGATATTCCTATTGGATTTTCCATTGTTAAAATAAGAAAGGAGGGTAGCCAACCAGTGTTAAAATAAAAATTTTGCAGTTGAATTATGTATAGTTATTATTCACCAGATATTTTACTCGGAACCTCTCTATTTATTTAGCAGTTATTACAAGTTAAAAGAAACAGCCACCAGTTGCAGGATTGCAGATTTATTAACAACCAGTTTCAGGCAATTATTGTCCTTCTTCAGGTATCTGTACAGGAAACAGTTACAGAATACTATACAAGTATAAATATTACAGAAAAATCTAAGTACAGTCACAGAATTAAAGGTGCAATAGGTACAGTGTACATAAAGAATTCTTGAAAAGTGTCAAAATTTGAAATATTAATTCACTGTACTGCTGTTTTCTGATAAAAGTGAGGAACTGTAAAAAGAATTTATGTCACATAAAAGAAACATTGTTAGTTACTTACATTAATTGTCTCCTATATGATCACTCAGAGCATCGTGTAATAACGCTCAACATCAAGTGAAGAGATGATAATAGAACTCACAAACTAAGCTGTTAATATGGGCATCTTTGGACAAACTATGTAGTGGGTGTAAAAGGAGAAAGGGAAAGATGTAAGGGTCATATATTACAGTAGTCTTAGAAGAAATGGAATTATGAGTATGCAAAATCGGCATAGTGACTGCTCAACTGAGTCATAAACTGGTCTACTAATCACCTAGCAGAGTCATACGACCATATAAAGTAAAAGAGTGTGATATCAAAGACAAGTGATACTGGAAGGAAATATTTTGCTATTAAAAACTAGCATAGATATAGTAACGTTAGTAGGCAATTAGCCAATGTACCTACAGTGTCTAACATACCATACCAAACAGTAATAATGGAAAGTCCACATTGGAATTAACGATATAGTAATAAGTACAGTTTAGAACTAACCGCAAAGACCTGGTGACGACCTGCGACAGGCACATACTAACAACACTTTCAGCTATTGGCCATGGCCTTCCTCGGAAGTGTGGCAGCGGGAGGTGATGGTTGCATGACTGTGTTGTGTCTGTGTGATTAGGTGAATGTTCTATTTTCTGAAGAAGGCAATTTCCAATAGCTGAAAGTGTTGTATGTGTGCATATTTTGTATGTGCCTGTCACAGCTTGTCGTCACGTCTTTGCAGTGAGTTGTAAACTGTCCTTATTACTATATTGTTAATACCAAACAGTAAAGTAGTTAAACTATGTGCAGTTTAAGAAGATCTGTAGAGGGAGTTGTATACCAGTTGGAACAATTTCTTCATAAATGTCTCTCCTAATGATATCAACAGTTCAGACGGAATATCATCTATTCCAGGGGCCTTGTTTTGACTCAAATCTTTCAGCGCTCTGTCAAATTCTTCTCGCAGTATCGTATCTCCTATCTCCTCTTCCTCCACTTGGTCTTCCATTTCTAGAATATTACGTTGAAGTTTGTTTCCTTTGTACTGGCCCTTTATATATTCCTTCCACATTGCAGTTTTGCCCTCTTTGCTTAGTACTGTTTTTCCATCTCAGTTCTTGATATTCATACAGCTGCTTTTCTTGTCTCCAAATATCTCTTTTTTTCCCTGTAGGTGGTATGTATCTTTCCCCTGGTTATACATTCTTCTGTTGTTGTGGTCTTCAGTCCGGAGACTGGTTTGATGCAGCTCTCCACAATACCCTATCCTGAGCAAGGCTCTTCATCTCCACATAAGAACAGCAACCTACATCTGCCTGAATCTGCTTACTGTATCTGTCTCTTGTCTTCCCCTGTGATTTTTTCCCCACATACTTCCCTCCAACGCTAAATTCACAATTCCTTGATGTCTAAGAATATGTCCTACCAATCTATCCCTTCTTTTAGTCAAGATATGCCAGAAATTTCTTTTCTCCCCAATTCTGTTCAGTACCTCCTCATTAGTTACGCGATCCACCCACCTAATCTTCAGCATTCTTCTGTAGCACCATATTTCAAAAGCCTCAATCCTCTTCCTGTCCGCACTGTTTATCGTCCATGTCTCACTCCCATACAAGGCAATACTCCATACAAATGCCTGCAGAAAGGACTTCCTTAGGCTTCAATCAATATTCGATGTTAACAAATTTTTCTTTTTCAAGAATGCTTTTCTACCCATTGCCATTCTGCATTTTATGTCCTCTGTACTGCGACCATCATTTGTTATTTTACTGCCCAAGTAACAAAACTCATCTACCTTCTTTATTGCTTCGTTTTCCAATCTAATTCCTTCAGCATCACCCGATTTTCTTACACTGCACTCCATTGCCCTAGTTTTGCTTTTGTTAATGTTCATCTTATATGCACCTTTCAGCACACTGTCCATTCCGTTCAGTTGCTCTTCCAGGTCCTTTGCTGTATCTGACAGAATTACTATGTCGTCGGCAAAACGCAGTGTTTTTAATTCTTCACCCTGAACTTTAATTCCTTCTTCAAATTTCTCCTTGCTTTCCTTTATAGCTTGCTCAATGTACAAATTGAATAACAATGGAGAAAGACTACAACCCTGCCTTACTCCCTTTCCAATCACTGCATCCCTTTCATGCCCTTCAACTCTGACAACCACTGTCTGGTTTTTGTACAAGTTGTAAATAACATTACGCTCCATATATTTTACTCCTGCTTGCTTCAGAACTTGAAGTAGTTTATTCCAATCAACATTGTCAAAAGCCTTCTCCCCGAGGTCGGCTTCTATCAGCTTTTCCATGCTTCTGTATATAATTCGTGTTAATATTTTGCAACCATGACTTATTAAACTGATGGTTCTGTACTTTTCACACCTGTCTGCACCTGCTTTCTTTGGAATGGGGATTATTACATTTTTCTTAAAGTCTGAGGGTACTTCGCCTGTCTCATACATATTACACACCAGGTGAAACAGGTTTGTCATGGCTGGTTCTCCCAGAGACTTCAGTAGCTCTGAGGGAATATCATCTACTCCAGGGGCCTTGTTTCGACTTAGGTCTTTCAGGGCTCTGTCAAATTCTTCTCTCAGTACAGTATCTCCTATTTCATCTTCATCTACATCCTCTTCCCTTCCTACAATATTGTCTCGAAGATCATTTCCTTTGTAGAGCGCCTCTATGTACTCTATCCACCTTTCAGCTTTCCCTTCTTTGCTGAGAACTGGTTTTCCATCAGTGTCCTTGATATTCATAGAGCTGTTTTTCTTATCTCCAAATGTTTCTTTTATTTTCCTGTAGGTCGTCTCTATTTTTCCCCTATTTATACATTCTTCTACATCCTTGCATTTGCCTCCTAGCCACTCCTGCTTAGCCATTTTGCACTTCCTGTCAATCTCATTTCTTAGTCGTCTGTACTCCATTTTGTCTGTTTCATTTACTGCATTTTTATATTTTCTCCTTTCATCATTTAAATTTACTATCTCCTGTGATATCCAAGGATTTTTTGTAGGTCCTTCCTTCCTACCTATTTTGTCCTCTGCTACCTTCACTTTTTCTTCTCTCAATTTTACCCATTCCTTCTCTACTGTTTTATTTTCCCCTGTTTCTGTCAATTGTTGCCTAAAGCTCCCACTGAAATTCTTAAGAACCTCAGGTTCCTTCACTTTATCCAGGTCCCATCTCCTTATTTTCCTACCTTTTTGTAGTTTCTTTAGTTTCAGCCTACAGTTCATAACCAACAAGTTATGGTCAGAGTCTACATTCTTCTATGGCTCTGCATTTGTCCTCTAGCCACTCCTGCGTATCCAATCTGCACTTCTTGTCAATCTCATTTTTCAGATATTTGTAGTCTATTTTGCCTGATTCACTTGATGCATTTTTATATTTTCTCCTCTGATGAATTAAGTCCAGTATATCTTGTGTTATCCACAATCATTATTAACATAAATAAATAATCAGGCCAAAAGACAATTACATGCCTCTTAACTTTAGTTACAGTGCCCAGAAGTCAACTGAAACAGGAATGGCTCATTTAAATAAGAACCTGACTTCGAACATAAGTGCCTCAGTAACAATGACCAGACCAGTAGAAAGTCACCATAGGACAACCAGACAGATTAGACAAAATGTAACGTATCATTGAAAATAAGAAAAATATATATATATATGACAAGTGCCAAAATACAACCACGGGTGAGCAGGAACACCACACAGAGGGAAAATCACACTGCCTGCCATACTTCCTGTCCCTCAGGCAGGTAATGGAGCAACAAGCAGGCACATGCCAGATAAATTCCCCTGATGCCCTCACTAAGAATTGATAGAAAATGAATTAATCACCAAACTTGAATAATAAGAGTAAAAAGGTACAATCTCTGATACCACGAGCCACCAGTAACCAACATTCAGGCCATCAACACCAAACAAGCAAGTCACAGACATTAGGCAATTCCAGCTGATGGGGTTCAACCATCAAGCCTACTCAGCGAGCCAAACACTATAGAAAATCCCTAACAGAGAACATGAAGGACTGGAACTAAAGATGTCAAGGTAAAGAGAAGCAAATGAAGTATCAGCAACACTCAGGTCTTAAGGCAGCAGCTTTCAATACACACAGATGTGGTCACAAGCACAGAAGAGTCACCGCAAGAACAGTTCTTATCTTGAAAGGGGCTGGTGTCGAACAGAATTACTTCATAGTTGCCAATGGCCAAAGCAGTTCCATTATGTGATGTGAGTTATGATGAACACAACACATAAATCATCTCTCCCAAAACATGGCAGGCACAGAAGACGGAACTTTACTTCAGGGGCAACCAATTCCAAGCGGTAACTCACATCCGATGCTTACATATGAAGCCACAGCTGACTGTCACCACTGAAGAACCGCAGATCCCAATTCACAGCAAGCTATCACTGTATACCCATTAGATTTCTATTTTATTATGCTGATGCAATAGCTACTTACTTAATGACAACATACAACCGCTCGCTCAGTAAAGGATCTGTACCAAAAGACTGGACAGTTGCACAGGTCACACCAATATTAAAGAACGGTTGTAGGAGTAACCCACTAAACTACAGGCCTATTTCATTGACATCAATTTGCAGCGACAAAACAAAATGAGGTTCCTCGTCCACTTGGAAATACATGAATTACAAAAAAAAGGTACTTTTGAGATTTGTAGCCCCCTCCCCCCACCCCCTCCCCCCTCTCCCCCATCCCCCCTCCCCCTTCCCCCCTGCCCCCTCCCCCCACCAGGACGAGAGTCCAAGGGCTATTTGGAGGCCCCCCCAAGGCGAAAAGCCCAGGGCAGTCTCCCCCCCCCCCCCCCCACCCCCCTTCATCAGCAACTGGGGTGTACTACTTTCTGTGATCTTGCCAAGGACTTTGATTGTATATTTCATAAAATTCTACTAGAGAAACTTAAATGATATGGTATTAAAGGCATCCCCCTAGTATGATTGGAGCCATACCTTAACAATAGAAAACAGAGGGTCATATAACAAAAGAAAAAAAATAGTAATAAGACTACATTCTGAGAGAGCCCAACAAGTTCTGATGCTTGGCCCATTCCCATACTTGACCTTTATAAACAGTTTGCCTGGTACATCAGAAAATTGTAAAACTGTGACATTTGCTGAGAACAGTAGTACATTGATTAATGATCAAAACACAACCATATTCATTGAGGACAACAGTGGGACAAGTTTACAATTGGTTTGCAGGATGCAGCTGAACCCTCAGTTTTGGTATTTGAAACACATGGAATTATCTTGAATGATAACATAGGCCTTGAGGTGAGTCGCTGTGTGTGGGTGTTTTAGGAATCCAGGAGTATAATGACTAGAGGTGATACCAGCTCTTGATAAGTAAACAGTTTTCAGAAGTCAGTGAGCTAAAGATTCTTGTAACTATGTGTCAGTTCATACACTCCTTAATGGGATGTGTTAGACATAACAATGGTCAAGTTACAGCCACAATATAGCAATTTCCATATACACTACACATGTAAATAAAAACATTTAGTATTCCATTATGATATATGTTTATGGAAGAAAGTGTCTAACAATCTACCAGTGAATTTTAACAAACATACATAGATTACACTTAGTTGCCTGGATTGTACTTTGATCTCAATTTCTTCCAGTATTCTCACAAATAAATAAATGAATACACACACACACACACACACACACACACACACACACAAACGCAAGCTTTCGCAGCCTAGCTGCTTCGTCGGGCAGAAGGGAAGGAGAGGGAAAAGGAAATGATGAGGGTTTTAAGGGAGTGGGTAAGGAGTCATTCCAATCACGGGACAGGAAAGACTTACCTTGGGGGGAAAAAAATTCCCCCCCCCCCCCAAGGTAAGTCTTTCCTGTCCCGGGATTGGAATGACTCCTTACCCACTCCCTTAAAACCCTCATCATTTCCTTTTCCCTCTCCTTCCCTTCTGCCCGACGAAGCAACTAGGCTGCGAAAGCTTGCGTTTGTGTGTGTGTGTGTATTCATTTATTTATTTGTGATGCTGTTACACCTGTGCTCCTTCGCCTGGTGAGTAATCTACGTCTATTTTTTATATTTAATTTTTCCTGCTAGGAATTTTTCGTCTTAATATTCTTCCAGTATTCTGTTATACCTACTGCCAAGCTGGGTCTCATTTTATCTTGTTTCTCAATTCCATATACAAACAGTGCCCAGATAATCACATTTTGCTAAAATATGTACTTTTACTCACCACTTGCACATGTTTTCTAGCTGATGGTCAAATTAATTCTATCTTTCTTGTTCTGTGAGTATTTAGCATTAGTACTTTCCCCTGCAAGTCATATGCTGTTAAATTTTTGAAGGTAGCCCTTCTTTTGCATGTTAGTGAATAGGGCGAGACAAACTTTCTTTGTCTCTCACTGATTCATTAATTCATTAATCATCTTCTGTAGATCCAACCAATAAATGATGTCTTCAGGGTTGTGAAATGAAAAGTGGTAAATTTAATGGTAGATGCACTAAGTGCACAATCAGTTTATGAACTTCAAAGGGCCCTGCAAGACCAAGGCTTACACTTTCTATTAGATTCAATTTACTTCAATTTGTTACATGAAACAGATAATAAATTATCAGAACAAATATCCAGAATATATTTTTTTTCAAATACACAACTTCAGTTAAATTTTATTATTTTTGCTTCTGGTAAATAAATACTTCATTTAGTGTAGTTGCATTCTCCAAAAAATGAGTCAGTTTTTACACATGGGATGAAAATAAGAACACATTTCTGATTTTAAAATCAGAGAACTGAATGACAGATTCTCCTGAAACAAACGGAACTGACTCTATTTTATGTTCACATCCAAGAGGAGCCCAAAGAATTTTAAACAGAATTTTTAATTTAATTCATGTTCATGGCACTATTCAGATTGATTAAAACTGTGTAATCTGAATATTTGTTTGTAAGTTTCAAACTCTTGCTATTAAACAACCACTTATTCAGTTGTAAATTAAGCCGTGTCTTGTAAGGTTTGAATGGTTATATTTCAATTTGTCAGATTGAGCTAAAATAAAATTTGTTGGAGCACTTGTCATTATCATAATGTTTGTTGCTGATAACAAAATTTTTCATGTTTTATAGGAAGCATGCTGTGGAAAGTAATAATCTGCTCCATTATAGTCACTTTGGTATGTTTCACTGCAGCAGCCAGTAACTTTCTAAATGCTTACAGGGTGAGTAGATATAATATCATAAAAATTTTATCCAGCAACACAAATAAAAGCTCTTCTTACAATTTTTTTAACTACACAGTTTTTCAAGATTATTCTTTTTACTTCAACAGCAATATCTGAATATGTGTTTACTGTGTTACCAATTTCAGAAAACTGAGATTGAAAACTTCTTATTTCAAACTTCATTTTTTGTTTTGTTTTACTTTCTCATTTGTTTAACGTAAGGGTTTTATACCCTTGTGGGCTTTATGATGATTTTAGAATGCATACAACATCAATGAGTATGATAAGCAGGGTTTATTCATTATTGTAACACACAGTTATACACAAACTATCAGACATGAACATCATGTTCAGCTAGTACAGAACATATTGTCTAAAGACCGTGAATAAAAAATATGTTGCACTCAATCACATGATATATCAATTTGGTGTCTGTCATCTGCTGCAGAACTTGCCCTCCCCCCCCCCCCTCCCCCACCAATCATCCTCCCTAGAAGAGTGGAGCTTGAGGTGAGCCAGACATGGAATGGATGGCATGATGTAGTCTCATTGCCACTCAGACAGACAAAGGGGCTAGTCTGTGCATGAAGTGGATAATGTGATTGGTAGTTCACGGACTGATGAAAGCATCACATGGGTATTGCACTCAGGCACAGAGATGGCAGCAGAGAGTGTCATAGGACACAGATCGGAGATGGTGAAAGCCTACCATTGAGGTGTTGGTGACAAGATCCAACTCCAGACAGCAGTCCTGTTATGTCAGTGCTAAGTGATTCAGCTTGTAAGGAGCAACATCTACATAAGGAACCTTGCATTGGGGAGGGATGTAGGATACTAAAAAATATTATATTACATAGTAGCATCTGTATCATACACACTAAAGTCGCATGCATTGTTACTGCTGTCACCTGTGCCAGGAGGAGTGTTGGACACTTGAGTATCACTGTCACAGGAGTGAATGTTGCTCACTAATCTTGGTGCCATTACCTGGATAAGAGGAGGGTGTGCCATGTGTCAGTTACTACTCGACAGAAGGAGTCTCAGCACTTTGTAGAGTGACAGAAACATCCTGTGTCCACACATGTTTGACATGATGTAATGAGACTGTAAGAGGACTGCCATTTACTAAAATAGTCTTGTTGGTATCATTGTGGTTGTCGACCTTGTATGGGTTCACATAGGGGGGCTGCAGCAGGGCATACGTTATGTCCCTGAGCATCATGTGTGCGCATGATAGTAGATCTCACAGACTGAACATACATGGAGCTTAGTGCACCTTAGAAGGAGGCACACAAATATATGACATCTGAGTAAGCACTCAAGTAGTTTCAGTGTCAGATCAATGGTGTGTCCTCTACAAAGTCTGCAGGGAGGACAAATGGTTCACTATACAGTATGTTTACAAGGGACACCCAAAGTTCTTCCCTATGCACAGTTATAATCAAGCAGCATCGTCAGCAATGCCTCCACTCATGAACTTCCATAGAACATAATCACCACCTTGAGACAGTGGTGCTATTCCTCCATAATATGGATAATCTGTGGGAGCAGAAACTGTTGACACTGTATAAATTGGAGAGGCATGAGAAAAGGCATGCCTGAAATTGGCAGCCTTATTCTGTCATAATGAAGGAAGGATAGCCAAACTGCACTATCCATAAAGAGATGTCAGTGTGAGCCATTGTGTTCACTGTAATGTCAGTAATGGGCTTTGCCTCCACCCAGTAACTGATAGGCTGTATCAGAAACCAATGGAATGGGGCAGAGGGCCTACAATATCCAAATTTACATGCAGAATTTGACCTGTAGGAGTGCTGAAAGTTTGATTCCTTCTGTCTGCTTACTGGGACTTATCTCACTGTACGAATGTCAAATAGTTTATTTAAATTCCATTTATGGAGAAATATTTTCTTCTGATTTTTTTTCTGTCTCTATTTTTCAGATTAGTTATCAATTATTTTTAATGTAAACTAAATTTGAATGTAAATGAACTTAAAGGTCAAGGAATAAGTATGTAATTTGCATGTTCTATGAAACTTGTCTCTTTTGATTGATGAGTTGAAAGGATTTTGTTAGATTATTGTTGGAGACTGATGTGAGATGAGAGTGTGGTCTCAAGTTCGAGACAATAATGTATTCTTTAGAAGAATAAAGGAGTGTATTCTACCATAAACTCCTATAAAGTTACTGGGCAGTAAATGCTCATCATAATTATTCACTCTGATCTGTCCAAAAAGTAATCTCCAGAATTATTACGAGTCCGAGTATACTTATAAAAAGCAGAAAATGCACGAGGAAGAAAGTAGCTGGGCCTCACATTGCGTCATCTTAATTGTAGGGAAGATTCAAGGCAGAAGACTAAATTTTACTTAAATTACAACAAAATAAAGAATTCATGTAGTGTTTAAGATTTCTCATCTCTCCCTTTTTGTGCTCTCCTGTGGCATTTCCACTGGATGGTGCATCACTGATGCACACACAAATAAAACTCCAAATAAATATTTATTGTAATATTATACACGGGAATCACTAATCTTCATGATATAAATTATTTCATTGTAAACATCTGTGATCACATTAATTTTAATTTCATTTTATGGTGACCAGTTTCTATCTACAAAGGAGATAATCATCAGATCTAGTGTTCCTTTATGACTGTGGAACTGTCATGAAGTGGGTTCATCTGTTCTGTGTTCTACATGCAGCACAGACAGACCAGCTTCATGCAGTGTAGACAGACCAGCTCTTGGCCTGTCTGCTAGACAGGACCTAGAACTTCATGAATGTGTATATAGCGGACTCTGAATGTGGCTCTCCAGCAGGGATACGACTTCCTTAAATCCTGCCCCGAAATGAGATCCATCCTTAATGACATCCTTCCCACTCCACCAAGAGTGTCTGCCTAGGTGTGTTTGGATGTGGATATGTGTGAGTGTGTGTGTATTTGTTTACCTTCCTTTTTGTCCCCTAAGGTAAGTCCTTCCACTCCTGGGATTGGAATGGCTCCTTTTCCACTTCCTTAAAACCCGTATCCTTCCCTTTCTCCTCTCCTTCCTTCCTCTTTTTCCCGAAGAAGCCACCACTGGTGGCGAAAGCTCGAATGTTTGTGTGTTTTTGTGTGTGTTTGGTGTTTCTGTCGACGAGCCTGTACTTTAGGTAAGTCAAAAATCTTTATTTTATACCTATTTTCCCACCTGGAAAGTCTCCTTCTATAATATTAGTTTCATCCTTTTGAACCTAACAATTACTTACGTTCATTATTGCTCTGTTGCCTTTCGAAATCTTTTCTGTCCTCTTACTTTCTCCTTCTGTTTTTGTTTTACATTATATTTTCACCCTATATTCGCTCTCATTTAAGTTCATTTTTCTCCTGGCCAACATAATGATTAGTTAGAGTTTGTACGGCTACTTCTTGATGTCAGACTATACACTGTCCAAAACAGCTAAGTAACACTATACTACTACACTAGTGCTTGTTTGATGCATGCAAAATTTGAGAGCTGTCAGAAGGATTGCGTCTCCTGGAGAAAGATTAGATTAGTACTTGGTCCATAGATCATGAATACGACACTTCATAATGATGTGGAATGTGTCAGGTTAATGAAAGGTGTCTTTCCAAATTATTACTTTGTACTAGATATTACATGACACAATATTTTTTTTTTATTTTTTTTTCAGCTTTACTAATTTATATATTCATCTATACTGTAGAGGAGTTGCCATTCAGAAATTCTTTTAATTTAGTTTTAAAAGCTAGTTGGCTATCCGTCAGGCTTTTCATGCTGTTTGGTAGGTGACCAAAGACTTTTATGGCAGCATAATTCACCCTTTTCTGTGCCAAAGCTGTATTTAAGCTGGAATAGTGAAGATCATTCTTTCTCCTAGTGTTGTAGTTATGTACACTGCTATTGCTTTTGAATTCGGTGGGATTGGTAATAACAAATTTCATAAGTGAATATATATACTGTGAAGCTACTGTCAAGATCCCTAGCTCTTTTAAATAAGTGTCTAGAGGATGATCTTGGATGGGCTCTACCAATTATTCTCATTACACACTTTTGTGCAATGAATTCTTTTTTACTCATTGATGAATTACCCCAGAAAATAATGCCATACAGAAGCAGAGAATGAGAATAGGTATAGTAAGCGAATTTACTGAGATGTATATCACAAAAATTTCCAATTACCCTAATAACATAAGTAGCTGAACTCAGACGTTTCAGCAGATCTTCAATGTGTTTTTTCCAGTTCAACCCCTCATCAATCCACACACCTAGAAATTTAGAATATTCTACCTTTGCTACAGATTTCTGATCAAAGTCTATATTTATTAATGGTGTCATTCTATTTACAGTACAGAACTGTATGTACTGTGTTTTATCAAAATTTAATGATAGTCCATTTGCTGAGAACCACTTACCGTATATTTCCACAGATAAGACCGTATTAACCCGAATGCATTTCAATCTTTTTTTCCAGTTTTCGGTGTCTAAACATACGTCTGGCAGTTAGAATTGGAAGCAAAGCTTCAGGATGTTCGGAAGAGTGTCATTAGAAGCCGCCATAAGTAGTTTTCTTGATTGGCACACCTGGATTTCCCCTTTGTTGCAGTGTTTGCGATCTGCTTTTGAACTTTCGTGTATTACTACATTGTATCCGATTGTGAAGAAGCATTTTTTTTTTTAATTACACCGCAAAGTTAAAAAAAAGTAATTTATTTCGCCGATACCACATTTAATCGCGCCGTTGCACATATTATGCGTGTGAAAATACACGAAATTTTGCGAGAACAGAAGATAAAGGATTTCAAAAGAAGCCGCAATTATTGCGTAAAGCTCTGACATATTTTAACACATTCACAGCTACATACGTAAATATACTCTAATTGTTTCAGTGCGACTCTGGATACCTATATTGAGAAATTATTTTTGGCAAGCGACATTGTAAAATCAAGCTGCATTGTAAATAATTAATTCTATTCCTGCTTTATGGCATATAGGTTATTGTATGTTGTTGTTGTTATTATGGTCTTCAGTCCGGAGACTGGTTTGATGCAGCTCTCCACCCTACTCTATCCTGAGCAAGCCTTTTCATCTCCTCATAAGAACAATAACCCACATCTATTTGAATCTGCTTACTATACGCGTCTCTTGGTCTCCCTCTGCGATTTTTACCCCACACACTTCCCTCCAATGCTAAATTTATGATTCCCCGATGTCTAAGAATGTGTCCTACCAAGCGATCCCTTCTTTCAGTCAGGATATGCCAAAAATTCCTTTTCTCACCAATTCTGTTCAGTACCTCTTCATTAGATATGCGATCTACCCACCTAATCTTCAGCATTCTTCTGTAGCACCACATTTCAAAAGCCTCTATTCTCTTCCTGTCCGCACTGCTTATCGTCCATGTTTCACTCCTGTACAAGGCAACACTCCACACAAATGCCTTCAGAAAAGACTTCCTTACACTTAAATTAATATTCGAGGTTAGCAAATTTTTCTTTTTCAAAAATGCTTTTCTTCCCATTGCCATTCTGCATTTTATATCCCCTGTACTGCGACCGTCGCATGTTATTTTACTGCCCAAGTAACAAAACTCATCTACCACCTTCATTGTTTCGTTACCTAATCTAATTCCTTCAGCATCGCCTGATTTTCTAAGACCGCATTCCATTATTTTTGTTTTGCTCTTGTTAATGTTCATTTTATACGCTCTCTTCAACACACTGTCCATTCCATTCAACTGCTCTTCCAGGTCCTTTGCTGTCTCCGATAGAATTACAATGTCATCAGCAAAACGCAATGTTTTTATTTCTTCCCCCTGAACTTTAATCCCTATTCCAAATTTTTCCTTGCTTTCCTTCACCGCCTGCTCGATGTACAAATTGAATAACATCGGAGAAAGGCTACAACCCTGTCTTACTCCCTTCCCAACTGATGCTTCCCTTTCATGCCCTTCGAGTATAATAACTGCGGTCTGGCTTTTGTACAAGTTGTAAATAACTCTCCTTTCCCTATATTTTACCCCTGCTGACTTCAGAATTTGAAAGAGTGTATTCCAGTCAACATTGTCAAAAGCTTTCTCCAAATCTACAAAAGCTAAAAATGTAGGTTTGCCTTTCCTTAATCTATCTTCTAAGATAAGACGTAAAGAGAGTATTGCCTCCCGGGTTCCTACGTTCCTCCTGAATCCAAACTGATCTTCCCCGAGGTCAGCTTCTACTAGCTTTTCCATTCTCCTGTAGATAATTCGTGTTAAAATTTTTCAACCATGGCTTATCAAACTGATGGTTCTGTAATTTTCACACCTGTCTGCGCCTGATTTCTTTGGAATAGGGATTATTACATTTTTCTGAAAGTCTGAGGGTATTTCGCCGGTCTCATACATCCTACACACCAGTTCAAATAGTCTTGTCATGGCTGGCTCTCCCAGAGACTTTAATAGCTCTGCAGGTATGTCATCTACTCCTGGGGCCTTGTTCTGACCTAGGTCTTTCAAGGCTCTGTCAAATTCATATCTCAGTATAGTATCTCCTATTTCATCTTGATCTACTTCCTCTTCCCTTCCTACAACATCGTCTCTAAGTTCATTTCTTTTGTAGAGCTGCTCTATATACTCTTTCCACCTTTCAGCTTTCCCTTCTTTGCTGAGAACTGGTTTCCCATCCGAGTTCTTGATATTCGCAGAGTTGCTTTTCTTGTCCCCAAATGTCTCTTTTATTTTCCTGTAGGTGGTATCTACTTTTCCCCTTCTTATACATTCTTCTACAGATTTGCATTTGGCTTCTAGCCACTCCTGCTTAGCCTTTTGCACTTCCTGTCAATCTCATTTTTTAGTCGTCTGTACTCCATTTTGCCTGTTTCATTCACTGAATTTTTATATTTTCTCCTTTCATCAATTAAATTTAGTATTTCCTGTGATATCCAAGGATTTTTTGTAGGTCTTGCCTTTCTACCTATTTTGTCCTCTGCTGCCTTCACTATTTCATGTCTCAATGCTACCCATTCCTCTTCTACCATTTTATTTCCCCCTGTTTCTGTCAATTGTTGCCTAAATCTCCCTCTGAAATTCTCCAGAACTTCACTTTCCTTCAATTTATCTAAGTTCCATCTCCTTATTTTCCTACCTTTCTGCAGTTTTTTCAGTTTCAGCCTACAGTTCATGACTAACAAGTTATGGTCAGGGTCTATATCTGCCCCTGGGTATGTCTTGCAGTTTATAACCTGGTTCCGGAATCTATGTTTTACCATTATAAAATCTATCTGATATCTTCCGGTGTCTCCTGGTCTCTTCCACATATACAACCTTCTTTTGTGATTCTTAAACCACGTGTTTGTTACGATTAAATCATGTTCCGTGCAAAATTCTACCAGGCAACTTCCTCTTTCATTCCTCCTGCCCAGTCCATATTCACCTACTATTTTTCCTTCTCTTCCTTTTCCTACTACAGAATTCCAGTCTCCCATCACAATTAAGTTTTCCTCTCCCTTAACTGTCTGAATAATTTCCTCTAGCTCCTCATATATTTCTTCTATCTCCTCATCATTGGCAAAGCTAGTTGGCATATAAACCTGTACTACTGTTGTCGGTGTTGGCTTCGTATCTATCTTGACAATGATAACGCGATCACTGCTGCTCATAGTAGTTTACCCGCATTCCTATTTTCTTATTCATTATCAGTCCTACTCCTGTGCTACCCCCAACTGATTTTGTATTTATAATCCTGTACTCACCTGACCAGAAATCCTGTTCATCCTGCCACCGAACTTCACTAATCCCCACTATATCTTACTTCAACCTATCCATTTCCCTTTTTAAATTTTCTAATTTTCCTACTCGATTAAGGGATCTAACATTCCACGCTCCGACCCGTAGAATGCCAGTGTTGTCTCCTGAGTAGTCCCCGCCCGGAGATCCGAATGGGGGACTATTTTACCTCCAGAATATTTTACTCGAGAGGATGCCATCATCATATGTTCATACAGTAGAGCTGCATGTCCTCGGGAAAAGTAGCGGCTGTAGTTTCCCCTTGCTTTCAGCCGTTCGCAGTAGCTGTGTGGCAAAGCCACATTAGCTGATGTTACAAGGCCAGCTCAGTCAACCATCCAGACTGTTGCCCCTGTAACTACTGAAAAGGCTGCTGCCCCTCTTCAGGAACCACATGTTTGTCTGGTCTCTCCACATATACCCCTCCGCTGTGGTTGCACCTATGGTACGGCTATCTGCCTCGTTGAGGCACGCAAGCTTGTACCATTTAACTGCGTTCAGCTCAAATATCATCTTCTTTCCAAGTCTGATTAGTAAAGTCTTAAAACTTTACCAGAATTTGATGGATTGATGAGGGGTTGAACTGGAAAAAACACATTGAAGATCTGCTGAAACGTCTGAGTTCAGCTACTTATGTTATTAGGGTAATTGGAAATTTTGGTGATATACATCTCAGTAAATTCGCTTACTATACCTATTCTCATTCTCTGCTTCTGTATGGCATCATTTTCTGGGGTAATTCATCAATGAGTAAAAAAGAATTCATTGCACAAAAGTGTGTAATGAGAATAATTGGTAGAGCCCATCCAAGATCATCCTCTAGACACTTATTTAAAAGAGCTAGGGATCTTGACAGTAGCTTCACAGTATATATATTCACTTATGAAATTTGTTATTGTTATTGTCATATATACATATTTTTCTTATTTTCAATGATATGTTACATTTTGTTATTACCAATCCCACTGAATTCAAAAGCAATAGCAGTGTACATAACTACAACACTAGGAGAAAGAATGATCTTCACTATTCCAGCTTAAATATAGCTTTGGCACAGAAAAGGGTGATTTATGCTGCCACCCCACCTCGGCAATGTCTGTGGTTCAGTACAGTACCATTGTCTATTCAGTAATTTAATAAAGCTCAAAAAGCTAATATATATATTTTTAAAAAAATGCGCAAAACTTTGTTTTTGTAAATCTTTCTAAAAAGTTATCTGTAGCGTAGCCTTAAGAAGGTCAGGTATAGGTTAAATAAGTAGTTTTTTTTAGTATGTTAGGGCGCGTAGTGTCCGAATCTACGGTTCAGAAACACTAAATCGATTTACAGTTGTATGTTCGATATATATCATTTCAGGCCGAGCTACTTCGATTGTAAGCTTTCCTGTAAATTAACCAGAAAGCTGTACTCTCAGGTTCCTGCCTAACTACATCCTTTAAAATAACGACATATTTATAACATAATATTCGCCTGTTCGATACATATCGTTTCGATACTTAACCGCTTCTATATATATCGTTGCTGCAATAACCTTGCAAATAGCAACATGGCATATTTAGGTGCCAAATACATGTCAGTAAATCACTGCTTAAACCACTAAGAGCAGCATTTGTAACTCTGGAGGATTATGCTGCCAGAAGGAAAGCACCACTTCTTTACGAGACCACAAGGTGTAATACCTAATTCTGGTATTTGTGCTGATCTAGACAGCACCCCAAACAAGTACTTCCAATCCAAGGTAATGACATGCTCACTCCACTAACAGGCATTAAATCAGAGCATGCTGTGGATGTCATCCCACAGGTCTGGCTCTCAACCAGCTTTTCAATCAACACTGCTTGGTGCTCTTTTTAGAGGTTCCACAGTTTGCAAAGCACACAAGCCTCCACCAGAAGTTCATACAGGCAGAGTAACACCTTTCACACACCATGTCCACCAGTGGTCACAGGTTACTCTCCTGTCCACCTCCTTCCAGGCTCTTGGACAGCACAGCACAGCACAGCACAGCCAGCACAGCACAGCCAGGTTAGGTGTCTTTAAGACGGAGACATTGTCATCCTGGAAGGAATCAGTGGGCATTCAAGATATGTACTCTGGATGTTTAGTCTGCCAGTAATAATATAATTGGGAAAGGAGAAGTAGACCTGGGTGAGGAAATCATAGAGGGTGGAATTAGTGGATCAGATGTTGATAGTAGCACAGGTTACAACATTGATGATCACAACATTGATCTTGATTATCAGTAGAGTGAATATGGGAGGACAACTGAGAGGTTGGGATTGTTTAACCAATGGATTGGTGGTGACAGGTAATGAGGAGGCTTTGGGAGCTAATATAATATGAAGATACTTGGAGAGGGGGTCAGTTGTGTTGTGATTCAATGATCTGATACCACCAATCTGCTTTGACACATGACATCATTGTTGGACACACACACACACACACACACACACAAAGAAAAAAAAAGGAAGTTATATCCAGAAACACAAAACATTACTCATAAAATAAAAACTTTCCTTTGCAATAGTGGTTTGCCAAGCAGTTGCCATTAAGAATGATCATCATTTCAAGTTATTAATATTTTTAATTAAAACAATGTGGCTCAGGTAGATGGATAAGTGATGAAAATTGATCAGTTTGTGTTGTGAAAAGTAATGTCATGTTTACACCATTAAGCAAAATTATCTATGTTTTGTGTCATACAACACCACATGTTGGTCTAAGACAATGGATGGTATCACATTTGAACACCATCAGTATTAAATTTCACTGATTGTTCTCATAACCTGAATCACAAATCACAGGATATTGTTTAATTTAACCAATAGTTAAAACTGCAACATCAAAAGAAACTAAACTATGTTGTTTTGGTCTTCAGACTGGGGATTGGTTTGATGCAGCACCCCACCCTACTCTCTCCTGAGCAAGCTTCTTCATCTCCTCATAAGAATGGCACCCTGAATCCATTTGAATCTGCTTACTGTATTCTTCCCTTGGACTCCCTCTGTGATTATTACCCCACAAACTTCCCTACAATGCTAAATTCATGATTGCTTGATGTTTAAGAGTGTGTCCTACCATTGAATCCTTCTTTTATTCAAGGTATGCCAGAAATTCATTTTCTCCCCAATTCTGTCAAATACCTCTTCATTAGTTAAGCGATCCACCCACCTAATTTTCAGCATTTTTCTGTAGCACCGCATTTCAAAAGCCTTTATCCTCTTCCTGTCCGAACTGTTTATCATCCATGTTCCTCTCTCGTACAAAGCAAAACTCCACACAAATGCCTCCAGAAAAGACTTTCTTATGGTTAATTTAATATTTGATGTTAACAAATTTCTCTTTCAAAAACACTTTTCTTCCCATTGCCGTTCTGCATTTTATATCCTCTGTACTGTGACCATAATATGTTATTTTACTGCCCAAGTAATAAAATCCATCTACCATATTATAACAATAAAACAGAGGTAGGATAATACTTTGGTGAGAGGAGAAGAAACATGTAAAACTTATCATGCTGAAACAATCTGGTATTCTGCTGGTCATTTGCATCATACTTGCACAATATATTTCGACTGTGTGTCCTGCAGTCTTCATCAGGTGTTTACTGAAACTGATTCTGTAGTTGAATGCATCTGGTATTTATGCCCTAGAGATACAAGGCACTCTGTTTGTCATCTGCACCGTGTCAAGTGCACCGCACGTGCTGTGTGTCGATCAATAGGAGTGGCCGTACCGTTTCCCTCTACATGTGGCTGTTCCGGCTGCTTAGCATGTACTGTATGGCAGTTATGTTAAACTGCTTGTATGAAGCCCTGAATGTCCTGTAGGTCTTGATAAACATTCTTCCTTCTTCATATTGCCATAATTTAAGTTCACTTGTTGTCTTCTCCTTGTACCTCTTCAGGAGTCTCTGGCAGAGAAAAAGGACATAGTGCCTTTTGAACATCTCGTGAGGGAATATCCATTTTTGTAGAACACAGATTTAAGGTTTTCTATCTCTGACACCAAATTTTCATGATCCGGCAATGTTTGTGCCCGATGAACCAGAGTTCTGAACATGCCATTCTTCTGGGCTGGATGATGACAACTGCTGGCTTGCAGGTACAAGTCGGTGTGCGTTGGTTTGTGGTACACACTATGACTAAAGGTGCCATCTGCCTTTCTCTTGACTAGGACATTTAGGAAGGGGAGTAGACCTTCCTTTTTCCAGTTCCATAGTGAATTTGATGTTAGGGTGGCATGAGCTCAAATGTTCAAAGAAAACATCGAGCTTCTCCCTACCATGGGGCCACATAACAAAGGTGTCATCCACGTACCTAAAAATGCAGTTCGGTTAATCTGGTGCTGATGTACGTGCCTCTTTTTCAAATCTCTCCATATAGAGATTGGTCACCACCGGTGAGAGAAGGCTATCCTTTTGTCACTAGAGATGTTCGATTTGGGCAATTTGGTTTTGGTGAGTGCCCTACACGCCTCTCTTCGGACTTCTTCAGCTTCATTGGCAGGAAGTTTCAAAGAAAGAGGAGTCAAATGATGGCAATAAGAAGAAGGAAGAATGCCTAACAAAAACCTGAAGGACATTCGAAACTTCATACAGGAAGTTTAACCTCAGATAATTGCCATACATTGCCATCAGTCTGCACAGCCGCTGCTAGAAGGAAACACTTCCACCGCTGCTATTGGTCAGCACATAGCACAGGCGTGCCATGGAAACAGCATGCCTAGACGACAAGTGAACTTAAATGACGGCAATATGAAGAAGGAAGAATGCCTAGCAAGACCTGTAGGACATTCAGGGCTCCATACAAGCAGTTTAACATCAGATAGCTGCCATACAGTACATGCTAAGCAGCCAGAACAGCTGTGTGTAGAGGGAAACAGTACAGTTGCTCCTATCAGTCGACACATAGCACAGGCGGTGCATTTGACGCAGCTCAGATGACAGAGTGTCTTGTATTGCAAGGGCATAAATACCAGACACATTCAACTATGTGATCAGTTTCAGGAAGCACCTGATGAAGACTACTAGACATGCAGTCGAAATATATTTTGCAAGTATGACGCGAATGACCAGCAGAATACCCGATTGTTTCAGCATGACAACACCTCACCGGGAAAGCCAAAAAGATTACATGTAAAACTTAGTTTCTAGATTCAAAATTAAACAGTATTAGAAAAAAGTAAATTTTATATCTAATGGGATTGCTAGATTTCTTTGTGTGTGGCTGGTGGGCACAAATCGCTGACTACTGAAAGTACTTCTACTGCAACTATTTTCTGTCTAGTCAGAATAAGGAAGCTCAATCATGCTGAAAAAGTATGCCCTCCCATAACTATTGTCACATTAAAAATTACTGATGCCAGTTTATGTTTTGTAAGAAATAAAAAAAATGAATGAACATTTTTAAATAATAGGCTCGAATGTGGCACCTATTAGTTAAAATATATGTAAAATCATTTTATTTTTCAAATTAATGTTACTGTAACAAGTGCTGCTGACTGCAGTTCACAGGAAATACAATCAACATTCACATTTCTTGGATTCATTCTGCATAAATGGGAAATTTTATATATTAAGTAGTCTTGTTTGTCATGCTGCAGTTCTGTATAGCTTGCTGCCTTCTGCCTGCAGTTCTGTTTTGCCACTGACATCATTCTGATGACTGATAATAGGCCCCTTTGCTTCAGGCCCATACTTTATAGAATAGCCTTGGAGTGGTGCAGTTCAACAACTGAAGCCTGCTCACAAGCAAAATTTGTAAGCTATAACTAGCAAGTCTTCAAACAATTTTATTAAAATGGTTGTGTCAGTACAACCAATAATTTGTGAATACTAAGAAAATCAGTGTATGAGAAACTGAAATGGTTACTTATAATAGAAACCCACAGCTTACTTTTCAGTACAGGTAAATGACAATTCAGGTGACCACCCACTGGAAACAAAAGAATAAGCTCAAACAACAACAAAATCATTGCATTCCACATTTGCCATGTTTTGTGTGATCTCTAACTGTACACTCTAGCACTGTAATACATTATTAGCTCAAAATTCAAAATAAAATAAGTAAAATTATGTTCACCTAATGATATATTATTTTAAACTTAAAGACAAACATAAGCATGAGGTGAGTTTTGTCCATCTGTTACGTTTAAAATATTCTTGTGTACTTACATATTCCATGTCTTTATTTCAGCAGGGTTGTAGTACATATGAGTTTTAATGTATTTGTAAGGTATTCATTTTCAATTAGAAACATGAACTACAATAGTCTATGTTCCAGGACAATGGACGCAGCAAACGTGAACTGAAAATACCTGAGACAGGCACAGATGGTCCATACTTACCACGGGATGTTACTCCACTTGAATACCATGTGTGGCTGAATCCAATCCCTCAAGAAGGACACTTTGAGGGTGTACTGGTAGTCAATATCTCTTGCCTGTCCCCAACAAAAACTGTGACTTTACATGCAGGAGAAAATTTAGAACCAACAAAAGCAGAGATCGAAGTCATCAGGCCACAAGAGGGTTATGAAGCATACAGGTGTGTTTATCACTATTGTTACAAACTGTATCTCCCATAAATACGCAACAAAATACAATACTCAAATGTATGAAATGAGCATTTCACAATGCCAGGACTGGTTTTGACCAACTAGCGACAATCTTCAGACTGAAAATAATAATAATAATAATTTGAATCGTAAATCATGACAATTAATTTTTTATAAAATGATAAAAATTAAATTGTTGAGAATTATTTGTAATTTTTATTTATCCTTTAGATCATATATTGTGTGTTGAGAAGCACATGATGATGTAGGACAAGTCAGAATGAAAATGATATCATACATGGTTAAAATGATTAGCACAATGGTATTATAGTGATACAGTTTTTCATACAATGCATATGAAAATAATCTTCAATACAGATAGAGTGGCTGACCAGTACTAACTTTAGTTTGGTACCCCCCCCCCCCCCCCCCCCCACACACACACAAAAAAAAAAAAAAAAAAAAAAAAAGACACAAACAGTGATGAAACTAAGTGTTTCCACTAACCTTGTCAGGTAGGAGAAGGGAAAGGTTACTCAAAACCTAGGTAATGAGAGAGGAATGGGTGCTTTCCCATGACCTAGGTTGTGAGTAACCTTTCCCTTCTGTCTGATGGTGTTACAGCTGCAATTTTTCATCCACACACGCCAATGATGATAAATTTTGTACAAAAATGAAGACAAACCATTACAAAAAGGATTTCTAAGGACTTAAAATGCCAAAGTATCCTTAGGATAGACATTTAGTTGTAAAGTAGCATCTCTTCAGATTAGGACAATACTCAAATATTCAAATGTTTGTAATGCTATGGAACCAAACTGCCATGGTCTCATTCCCTAGACTTACAAACTACTTAAACTATCTTATTCTAAGGACAACACTCACACTCATGCTTGAGGGAGGACTCTAATCTGCGACAGGGAGCTGACATGCACTTCTCAGCATGGCGTCATAGAGCACACAGCGACCCTCATGTGGTGGCAGTAGTGGGCCCACTGTTTAAGAGAATTGTAAAATGTCCTGTGTATGCCTTATAAGGCACCTCCAATCAGCGTCTGTTGCTGTGTTGTTTGGCAAATGGGAATAGTGCTTTTGTGAATGATGGCATTCTATTAGGTACTTGGCTTCAAATGTCCATAGCAAGCTTTTCCCTTACCAGTGTTTTCACTCAGAATCTCTTGTAAATAAACTTGAATTCACTGATAACTACAATTCATATTGGTTTTGAAACAAGGTATTGACACTTGTCTTCTCTGTGTTGCTTAGGATTTTCTAACATAGTGTTACGTGATTATGAATTATAATAATTTTATTGTCAAGAGGCCAGTACAGCAATAGACAAAATCATATTCATAATATAAAACATTTGAACAATGGAAATTACAGGAAGGATTCAACAATATTTTTGAGAAGGATAGGTTGCTTACTCACCTAAGAGATGTTTGATTAACCACAGAAAGACACAAATAAAAGAAAATAACATTATAGCTTTCTGCCATTTAGGTCTTCACCAGTTAGAGACAAGATACACACACTCACACAGACAAGACTGGCGTCTCCAGCCATTGTGGCTGATCTGCGGTACCCAACATGGCCTAAGCGAGAGCAACCAGTGGTGGGGGTGAGGAGGTGGCAAGAAGAGGAAAGCAGGAGGGAAGGGGGAGGATGCACGGCATGGAAGAGAGAATACACTAGTTTTGTCTGACGGACAATGCAGAAAGAAGGGAAGGGACTGAAATGTGTGGTGGGATGGGAGATGAAAGTAAGGATAGAGTGTAACATGGAGAGGAAGGGAAGGGTGGAAGGCAGTAATTAGCAAAGGTTTAGGCCTGGGGGATTGCGGGAGTGTAGGATATATTGTAGGGAGAGTTCCCATCTGTACAATTCAGAAAAGCTGGTGTCTGTGGGGAGGATCCATATGGCACAAGTTGTGTAGCAGTCATTGAAGTGAGCCACACTATGCAGCACTGCATGCTCTGCAACAGGATGGTCTAGCTGTCTCCTGGCCACAATTTGACAATGGCCATTCATTTGGATAGATAGCTAGGTGCTGGTCATGCTCACATAGAAAGCTGCACAGTGGTTGCAACTCAGTTTGTTGATAACTTGACTACCTTCACAGTTTGCCCTGCCTTTTATGGGATAGTAAATGCCTGCGACAAGGCTGGAGTTCTTGATGGTGGGATGGTGGATAGGTTTTGTATCTAGGTCTGTTGCAGCGATATGAGCTGTGGGGTAAGGGGTTGGGAACAGGGGTGGAGTAGTGATGGACAAAGATATTACGTAGGTTTGGCGGGCGGCGGAATACCACTGTAGTGGGGGGGGGGATATTGGGTAGGGTATTTCTCATTTCAGGGTGAGATGAAAGATTGTTGAAACTCTGACGGAGAACATGGTTTAACTGCTCCAGTCCTGGGTGATACTGGGTCACAAGAGGGATGCTCCTTTTTGGACGGATGGTGGGTTTGGGAGAGCTGGTAGGTGACTGGACAGACAGGGCCTGTGAGATCAGTTTCTGGACAAGATTTGGAGGGTAACTGCAGTCAGTGAAGGCCTCAGTGAGACGTTTGGCATATTTGGGGAAGGACTGCTTGACACTGCAGATGTGACGACCAGGTGTGGCTAGGCTGTATGGAAGGGACGTTTTGGTGTGGAATGGGTGGCAGCTGTCAAAGTGGAGGTATTGTGATGGTTGGTAGGTTTGATGTGGACGGAGGTGCTGATAAGGCCATGTTTGAGGAATAGGTGAACATCGAGGAAGGTGGCTCATTGAGTTGAGTAGGTCCAGTTGAAGTGAATGGAGAAGGAGTTGAGGTTTTGAAGGAATGTGGATAGTGTGTCCTCACCTTCAGTCCAGATTATGAAGATATCTGGAATGAATCTGAACCAGATGATGGGTTTGGGAATCTGGATAGTCAGGAAGCAGTCCTGTAGATGGCCCATGAGAGCAGGTTGGCATAGGAGGGTGCCACACGGGTACAAATATCTGTACCATGAATTTGTTTGTAGGTGATGCCTTCTGCAGGTGAGGATGTAGTTGGACAAGGTAACTAAGAATGAGGTTGCGAGCTTGCAGCCAGTAAGACATTTTGAAAGGTAGTGTTCAACAACAGCAAGGCCATGAGCATTGGGGATATTGGTTTAGATGGAGGAGGCATCAACTGTGACAAGCATGGTACCAGGTGATAAAGGAACAGGAAATCTGGAGAGTCAGTGGAGGAAATGATATCTTTTATATAGGAGGGTAGCTTGTGGGTAATAGTCTGAAGGTGTTGGTGCATGAGACCAGAGATTCTCAAGGATTTGAGGAGGGACTGGCAATCCTGTTGGGTTTTTGGGATGGGATCATTATGGCAGGGTGTATAGGTGGAAGAATCAGACATTTAGCAGAGACCCTCTGCAACATAGTCCTTGCAGTCTAAAACCACAGTGGTGGAGCATTTGTCAGCAGGTAGGGTTATAAGGATAGGATCAGTTTTGAGGTGGTACATAGCACTTCTTTCTGAGGGTGTGAGGTTGGTATTCATTTTGAGGGATTTTGGGAAAGATGGTGAGGCCAGGTTAGATGTTAGGAAATTCTGAAAAGTGAGAAGGGGATGATCTGGAGGCAGTATGGGTGGATTTCAGCTGGATGGAGGAGTGAACTGGGTCAGGCAGGGTTCAATATTGGTATTGGCATGTGTTTGAATGGTGGGGTTGGTAGAAAAATGGTGTTTCAGATGTAAGGATTGGGAGAAGGAGAGAAGATCTTTAACAAAACTGGCATGGGCAGCTAATATGGGACATCAATATATGTGCAGATGGTATACAGTGCCTTACAGAAATTTGACAAAAGGTCGTAAAGAATGGGGTGATTGTATTGAAGGTATGTATCTAAAAGTACCTCTGTCAATAAAGTCCTTTAATAGAAAAGCAATAGTTCTCATAACGTTTTATTAAGCCCTTGATATGTGATATTTGATTTCATATCAGTAGTTTATAATGAATATGAAAGTGAAACTGTTAAATCTGTGTCATCCTCACATCCATTGTTTTACAAATATGACAAAAATATTTCTCCAGATAAACATGGAATCAACATGAGATGCTTGAAACATTTAATTGAACATGAATTGCATAGAAATTTAATGACGAGTAGTCAGTTCATTTCAGCAGCATCTGGAGATCATTAAAAATCTGAAGTTGGTGGTATTGAGATCTTTTCATAAAATTTAAGCATATACTGGAAGGATGGGAAAATGGAAATTTGAGATGGAGTATTTGTCACAGTAGACAAGAAACCTCATATCCACCAAGTAAGAAATTGAAGCAGTAAGTCAGACTGTTTGGACAGTTGTCAGTATTGAGGGAGCGCTTAAAATTATAACTGCTTCTATGTATTCCATTAAACTGACATAGTGGAGATCCCAAATACTTGAGCAGTACTCAAGAAGGGGTTAGGGGTTGCACAAGTGTTCCATACATAGTATCTTATACAAATGAACCACATCTTCCTAAAATCCTCCCAATAAGACAAAGCCAACCATTCACCTTCCCCACAGTTGTCCTTTAATGTAGATTTCATTTCATATCACTCATCATTGTTACATTTAGGTATTTAATCAATGTGACAGTGTCAATCAGTATACTACTAATGCTGTATTCAAACATTATGAGATTGTTTTTTGTACTCATCTGCATCACCTTACATTTTTCTACATTTAGAGCTAGCTGCCATTCGTTACACCAAATAGAAATTTTGTCTGTCATCTTGTGTCCTACTACAGTCACTCAATGACAACACCTTCCTGTACAGCATGAACAGCAAACAGCTGCAAATTACTACTCATTCTGTCTGTCAGATAATTTATGTATACAGAAAATAAATGCTGTTCTATCAATATCCCCTAATGATATCCTTGTCTCTAAATAAACATTTGCCATTGAGGACAACAAACTGGGTACTGTTACTGAATAAGGCTTCAAACAACTCACATATCTGGAAACCTATTCCATTTTCATATTTGCAAATAATTTAGGAGGGGCAGGAAGAGAGATTAGGAAAGAAATAATTAACTTAAGCTGCACTGGGGCATTGAAATTATAGAATACTGACAAGTAAAAATGTGAGCTGAGCTGGGAATCAAACCCAGGCCTCCCACTTTGGGACAATGGTCACCTTAACCACATGGCTTACCACACTCCCCTCCCCTCCCGTCCACCTCAAACCTCCACAAGTCATGCTATGGCTTCAGTGCCCCAGTCATCCATGCACACTTAATCTTGTCATTACAGAGGTCAAACTATGACCACATTTGTGTTGAAGTAAATGCATCAAACACCATCTTCACCTATAAATACTTATCCGAAAGAACAGACATGAAACCAATCTATAATAACTATTCCATTTTCTTGTTCCTTTCTTGGTACTATATCAAATGCCTTTCGAAAATCATGGACTCCATGGCTTCCACAATATTTGTGGAAAGGTAAAACAAATTTATGTTAATGAAATTGATCTGTATTTAAACTTCCTTATAAACAGGAATCACCTGAACTTTTCTCCAGTCACCTGGGACTTAGCACAGGCTCAGAGATTCACAGTGAAAGTAAGCTAAGTAAGGGGCCGTTGTCGTAGAGTACTCTTTTGTAAAAACAAATCTTTATGCCTGTTACTATGTCCTACATTTGAGAGTCTTTGTAATGGTTAAAGGATGGTCTGTTTGTATGATTCTCCTGTGTGAAGAATTGGTTAAATGTGAAATTTAAAACTTCAGGTTTCCTTTTGCTGTCTTCTGTTGACACCTTGGAATGATCAACAAGAAACAGAATAGAGGCTTTCAAGCTTCTTATTGATTTAATGTAGGACCTCAGTTTTCTCATTTCTTGGCAGGATCTTTGCTGAGCAATGATAATGTTAGTTATGGTATGCTTTGCACATTTATCTTTTTACAGATGTAAGAATCTCTACTAACTTTTGCCTGTCTTCATTTGCTTGTCCTTTCTTATACCAAAAGTGCAAATGTCCTTGTTTTACCAACATTTTCTGAATATTATTTTTAATCACAGTGGATCTTTTACATCTTTAACTTCTTGTGAGTACATTCTTCTCCTGTGGCTGATTTACAATGCATCTAAATTTTGCTCTTAATACCTCTTATGTTCCTTTACCAGAGCTAAATGTTGTCAATTCATTTTCTAATTGGGCAGAAACACTTTTCTAGTCTTGAGTGATTTATTAACTTTAGTATCCATTTTTGGTGTGATGACTTCATACTCACTAACCTCTGTCTCTACTCAGACCTCATTGATAAGGTTAGGCCTATTTGTAGCTACAGATATAAAATATTTCCATTGTGTAGTCAACTGGTTTAGATCCTGAAGGCAGTTTCTGGCAAATGTATTCAGTAGTAGTTCACAAGACTTCTTGTATGTACCACCCATGGGCGTCACCGACCGGGGGGGACAGGGGGGACGTGTCCCCCCAAAGTTTTTCGAAAAACAGTTTTAATATTTTTGTCTTAGTTGGCAAATAATGACATTGTTGAACAAATATATCCAAGCATAATTCATAATTTGCTGAAAGTTGTCATGCATTATGACTTAATTATTTACATTATTCACTAACTTGCTAGTGAAGCAAGACTGAATGTTATGAGCATTGTCACAAGACAGTGTTACAGACTGATGGGGCAATGAAGAGAGCTGCCAGCCAGCGCGGCTGTGCACGGCCTGGGAACACCGCGCGACTCACCTCACGTCACCTAACCAAAGCCATCAGGCCGTCTCTCTAAATCACACTGTGTGCACACTGTTTAGTAGCGATGTTGTAGCCAGTTCATTCGTCACGTGTTGGTGCAAAGTGTCAGTCATGAATAGCTATGAAGAGAGTTAAAAGCAGTTCATCACTATTGTCTTTCTTTAAAAAGAAAAGGATTGATGGTAAGTAAATATTTATTACAAAACTAGTTCCAGCAACCGGTGCTGCTTGCGTATGTATATTTTCCGTTGTTTTGTTGTACATCTCCTTCTTCACCTTCCGTCCCATTCTACTTCACCTGTATCTGTTGTGGATATTGGTTTCCAATTTCGTTTTCCACATCTCAATCCTTATAACGTTATCTCCAGAACAACATACCCTACAGTAATAAGATTTTCTAGGCACCTTCCTCAGAATATTACGTAAGTGTATCCCAAACGTGTTGTGAAAATACTTTATAAGTGAAGATGTAGGTAAAGAATTAAAATCCTTAATCTTGATGGAGCATTATTTAATGTATCTTATTGTTTATGACCTCATATCTCATGAACTATGTGTCATAATATCAAATAATTTAGAACATATATTTAGTGATAGACCTATATTTCCATACTGTATGTCAAAAATGTCCAGAATACAGTTTGTAGCATCCAAATAATAAACTGAAACGTATTGCCAAATGCCATAATTTTACTTCATGTTGTTGTTGTTGTTTTGAGGGGACTAAACTTTACTTCATGAGCAGTGGAAAGTTACTGTACAGTAAGGTATTTCCTTGCATTACATTGCATGCGTTGTCAACGACAGGTTTCTTAAACCTTTATTATTGTGTCTGAGGTTTGTCACAATAGTGTAACTGCACCCTATCAAAGTGTGGATGAATAGATTATAGTTACTCACGCATTGCGGGCTACTCTCCTTTTTTTTTTTTTCACCCACCCGTTGGAAGGTAATTCATTTTTACCCCAAATGTATGTATCTACGCAGTCTGCAAGTACAGTACGTCTGTGTAGATTTGAGCAACAAAAAAGGGCTTTGGAAGCATTGACAATCATTATTAGCAATGAAACTTCCTCGGAGATTAAAATTGTGTGCTGGAACTGGGACTAGAACCTGGGACCTTTGTCTTTCGCGAGCAAGCGCTCTATCACTGAGTTATCCCGTCACGACTCATGATTTCCACCTCACAACTTTACTTCCGCCAGTACCTCGCCTCCTACTTTCCAAACTTCACAGAAGTTCTCCTGCGAAACTTGCAAGACTAGCACTCCTGGAAGAAAGGATATGGTGGAGACATGGCTTAGCCACAGCCTAGGGGGTGTTTCCAGAATGAAACTTTCACTCTGCAGCGTAGTGAAAGTTTCATTATTTAGCAGTGTTACATGTTTCATCAGACACGGAAATTTGATGGAACTGTTGAAACTCAGTAGTGAAGATAAGCCGACTCTGAATATGTGGCTCCAAAGAGAACAAAGTTATACCCACCCAATGATACAAAATAAATTAACTGAAATCCTTGGTAAAGAAATCGTTAACAGCATAGTTCAAAAATTAGGTCAGTAAATCCTTTCATTTATTCAGTAATCTGTGATGGCACAAGGGACATTTCCGGCGATGAACACATTAGTTTTTGTGTAAGATGGTTTAATGACAATTTAGATCCTCATGAAAGCTTTTTGGGATTCTATAAAACTAGCATATAGCTGCACTCATTTGTGATGATCTGCTCAGATTGCAGGTACCTTTAAGTAACATTCGTGGGTAGACATATGATGGAGCAGGAAAGATGAGTGGACTCTACCAATTGTAATTGACAACAGCCTTTGGCCCAATTTATTCACTGTGGTGCTCACTGCTGAAATTTGATTATGAAAGCAAGCTGCATAATTTCAAGAACTCCATGGAATCAGCTCATCAATTAGGAATACTCTTTTCAAAAACAAATGCAAAAGACACGTTTATGCATATTATTGAAGATGCAGTTGAAGGATGTGTCAGTAATATTGCAAAGATCAAGAATTTATGTCCTACTAGATGGCTGTACCGACAGTTACAAATCAATGACATTTTGAAAAAAAAATATGCTTTGGTTATCAAGACATTGAATGAATCAACAACACAGAGAAATGAAAGAGCCATTGGCTTACTTCATGTTTTTGAGTCTGGTAAAACGTACCTTGGTTTCCTAATTCTGAAAGAAGTAATTGAGCTTTTAGAAATCTTGAACAGGAGTTTCCAAGGAGAAAAAAGAACGGTCTCAGAACTTTGTTCTGCAGTTGAAATTCTAACTGAGGGCCTTAAAAATCTCAGGACAAATGAATTGTTCTATGTACAGAGAATGTAATACAGTAGAGTCCCAAATACTTGGCACTCGGTAACCCGGCAGTCCGGATAACTTGGCCACACCCCCTGGAATTTTTCCGGGATCGCATAATGCAGGCTACAAGTGAAACCGGAGCTTATGGCAGTTAAAGGCTATGATACATATGCAGGGCCGGATCTGGAGGGGGGCAAAGGGGGCAGTTGCCCCGGGCGGCAGAATTTAGAGGGCGACAAATTTTGACCGACTCTTTTTTTATAGAATATATCTTTCTGGTATAATTTAATAAAGTTAACTGATACAGAATTGTTAAAAGTAAAATGACTGCAAGAAATACCGAAATCTTTTAATAAAACTAACTGACTTCAGTGTTGCCCTGTCACAGGTACTTCAGCTAATCAAACTTTAAAATCTACTAGATATTAGCCAGAATGAGGGAGATGTTTGCGTTATTGCATAAGTAAATACACAATGTTTATTAGTTTGCATAGATTTCCTTTTTCAGATAAATGAATATTTATATTTCATATCAAGGTAATATTTGTAGAACAGGTGAATTTGAATAAAGTTCCAGTCCTTATATATATATATAAAAAAAAAGTATTTCAGGTGCGCACACTTCTTATTGAAAGTCAAAAGCATTAAGGATCTAAAGTCCTCTCTCGGTAGCGGTGGAATTGATAGACATCTACACAGGATATTCTGTAACTCACATTTAACTGCCTCACAGAGGGTTCATCGGACCACTTTTTTACTATTTATCTCCCGTTCCATTCTCGAATAGCACGCGGGAAGAAAGAACATCTGAATCTCTCTGTTCGAGCTTTGATTTCACGTATTTATTCATATGATCTTTTCTACTTATGTAAGTGGGAGGCAACAAAATATTTTCGCATTCGGAGGAGAATGTTGACGATTGTAGTTTCGTAAGTAGCCCGTGTCGCAGTGATAAACGCCTTTGTTCTAATGATTTCCATCCCAGATCCTGTATCATTTCTGTGACACTGTCTCCCCTGTATCATGACAATACAAAACAAGCTGCCCTTCTTTCGACTCTTTCAATATCCTCTGACAAACCCAACTGATAAGTATCGCACACTGGGCAGCAAGACCAGATAAACAGGAGAAAGCTCACTGTATTATTGATGCTGTCCTTTTTCTAGCAAAGCAAGGAAGTCCTTTTAGAGGAACAAAAGAAATGGTGATTTTGGTGATCCACATAGCGGAAAATTTCTAAATACAATTGATCTCATATTGCATATTGAATGCCACAAGAAAGGCCAGATTAGCTATTTTTACAAAAATACACAAGATGAGTTTCGTGACTTGATTGCTGAAAAAATAAAACAAGATATAATTAAAGATATTTTAGCTGCTAAATACTTTTCACTGATGTTTGACTGCACTCCAGATATCAGCCACAATGGGCAGATGACACAAGTAATTCGATATGTCAAGTTGAATGACTCAGTGGTTATGGAAAGTTTTATTGACTTTTTTACAGTTACAGACAAAACAGGAGAAGGCCTTAGTCAAGAGATACTGCAAAAATTGGAACAAGATGGGTTGAACATTAAGTACTGCAGGGGGCAGTCTCATGACAATGGGGCAAACATGGCTGGAAAGTACAAAGGGGTCAAGTCAAGAATACTTCAGAAGAATGAACTGGCCTATTTCGTACCATGTGCTGCTCACTCTTTAAATTTAGTAGGTGTAAATTCAGCAGACATTCAGCAAGACTAGGTGATCTGCAAGAGTAGATGCGGTTGAAGCTCTTCACAAGCTTTTTCATAAAGTTTTGAAGGCCCTGGAAGAAACTGAAACTTATAAATTGTCAACACCAGAAACAAAATCAGAGACAAGATATATTTAAAAAAAAAAAAAAAAAAAAAAAAAAAAAAAAGAAAGAGAAAACTCAAATTCATTACTTTAACTTGTTTCTGGTAGCAATATTAAAATAAATTGCTCATGTTAATCAGTTTCTGCGAAGTTAATACTTTACAATTGATAAAGCTGTTCAAAACATTCAAGGACTTTTGGGCTTTCTCAAAACTTCCTGGGATTCTTGTACCTCTAAAGCTATTTCTGAGGCCAAAGTGCTAGCAGAAGATAATGAGGTATCAACGGTATTCTAAAAAAAATGATTCGAAGAAAGAAGAAAATGGCCGATGAGTTTTGTGAGAATGAAGTATCCAACATTTACAGAAAAAATAAGGAATAATTGACAGAGCTTAGTACAAGGTTTACCACACTTGAGAAAATTGGTGCAAAAATTAGTTTTCTGTGTGATGTGCAAATTCGAGAAATGGAAGAGGAGGACTTGAAGGCCAAAGCAGCGGAACTAGGAGAAGATCTTAGTGAGGAAGAACTTGAAGTTGAAAGTTTCAGACAACATGGCAGTAGACAGAGCCTTGCAAGATTTCACTGCATCATCAACATTAAGTTTAATTTATAAAAATAAATTGGTAGAGAGGTATCCCAACCTTACTACAGTGTTAAAATATATCTTACCATTCTAATTTGAAGTTCCAGCAAGCTGAAACTAATTAAATACACTTGAGGGGCACGACTGCTAAAAACTCTGAGTATAATATCCATAGAGCACAAACGAGTTGCTTCTCAACTGTGATGATATCAAAAACAGTTTTGCAGCAAAAAAGTGAAATTTTAAATTGATTTTTGTATGATGAGTAATTTTGCAATATTTTTGTATGTATTAAAATTGTTCTGTTTTCCTTTTATCTTAATTCAGTCAATAAAATAAGTTCATGTTGTGATGCGTTTCCATACTAAAAATAGTCGTGATTAAATCTACGGACTGTACTTTTTACAGTGCCATTTAAAATCAGATTAGGTGTAATGACAATAATAAACTTGGTTACAGCAGACAACATGCGAGTGTAAGAAACAAATGTCAGTTGTAAGATATTGTCTTAAATTTATTTAGTGTTACTGTATGCCATCATTTGTATTGTATTCTAAAGTAACAATAGAAACTATTTTGTAACAAAATAACCTGACCTATTCTTTTTTTTAACACCATTCCTGATAACCCGGCATTTTCACAAACTTGGCCAGCCTTCGGTCCACATTAGACTGAGTTTTTGGGACTCTACTGTGTTAAGATATCCAAGCTTGGCTTAGAACAGCTGAAACTTTGAAGGAAAAAAGTAATTCCCCAGCGATTATATCAGGGCATAGATTTACATCAATTGCTGTCGCTTGAAGAACTTTACAGGCAGGAATAATTTGAAATCATTGATACGGCTGTCCAAGGGCTTAGATATAGGATACTTGACCGACCTGGTATGAAGAAACAGGTTTCCTTGGAGAAAACAAGATACACTGTGGTAGCTCTATACTCAGAAATAGATGATCAGGCTTTGAAAACAAAACATGAACTCTTTCATTTACAATGCAATGTAAAATGCCTGAAAGAGGCAAAAGTTTTTTTGGCTTCTATGAAAAAAAAAAGAAGTTAATGAATTGTTTTCAATGTTGAAGCATTGGTCAGACATTTGGGGAAAAAAAAAAAAAATCTGCAAAATACGTTTAAAGCCAGGGATGAAATTGGAACGCTTTAGGAACTTCAAGTGCAACTGAAACAGTACTGAGGAAGGTACTTGATATTTCCAACGACCACTTCCTCAACCCCCCCCCCCCTCCCGAATCGGCATATGAGGCATCAGAATGTTCGAAAATGTCCCAGTTGAGTAGTCCCCCCCCCCCCCCCCCCCCAATAATTTAGTGCTGGTGACGCCTATGGTATCACCTACACTGAAACCATATATCTCCCACTCTATACTTGGTAGGTTACAGTTAAGCTGAAATAATATTGCATAGTCTGGGTATCTTCACCATTCTGAGAATGTACTTTAACTATGGAAAGTCCATTTTGGAATTCAACAATATAATTAAGATAGTTTGCTACTCACATTCATTCAATCACAGAGGTAGAGAAGTTAGCAGCTGGAGATGACAGCTGTGTGTATGCGAGTGTGCCTACTGAAGCCTACTGAGTAAAAATAACATGTGTTTTACAATATAGTAATTTATTTGATTATAAAAGGTAAAGCAGTCAACAATACAAAGATTGGTTTGAACAGCACAGTGCTTTACTAGGCATGGTCCTGTTTGGAGGTGGTATGCCTTACATTTTAATATAAGTCTGTGCCCAAACATATGAACTTTCTTATTCCTTACTATCATTTTGGGGGTAGTAGTAGTAGTAGTAGTAGTAGTAGTAGTAGAAGAAGAAGTAGTAGTCATGTTGTTATAGTTTATCAATTCAGACATAGATTACACTGCATAAATTTAATCATAAATTATGTGGCATAAAAATACAAAGACATATGGTGCCCTACACAATATGGGGCGCATAGTACACGTCTTAATATAACATTCAGAATTGTTTATTCAAATCGTATATATAGAAAAATGTATGAAAATTATATTTTATATGGCATTTACAGCATTGGAATTTACAAAAATTTGTTTAACTATTTGTTCACTTCAGATTATTGATGATGATCACTGGCATAACTTGAATCCACAGGGAAATAAAGAGTGTGTCTGTCCAGAGAGTACGAAGAGGATCTCCTGAGGACTGGTGTGAAATAACTGTATCAGACAAACTTCAGAAAGGTGTCTTTTATCAGCTAAGAATGGAATTTAAGGGGACTCTTGGTAATGAAACATCTGAATCAGGGATATTCTCTGGCACCTACAATGAAGATACATCAGATGGGAGGTACGTTTGTAATGTTTAACAAATATAAGGAAAAACATCAATTCATATCTTGTAATCAAAAGTATCTGCCATTATCATTTTGCCTCACAGCACACTTCAGCCAAGAATAATTCATCATTCTGATTTTAGAAACATTAGTGTAGAATTTGTCAGAATAGCCCATAAATACTAAAGATGTAGGTTCATATTTTTATTTCTGCATTTTGGGATACTTTCCTCCTTCATATGACAAAATATTCGTCATGGTTGTGCAACTGTGAAGTGTACCTGTGTGATTGTGTGAATCTTCTTTATTCTGAAGAAGGCCATGATAGATTGCTCAAGTGTTGTATGTGTGTGTCTTTTATTATGTGCCTGTCACAGCTTGCCGTTACGTCTTTGCAGTGACTTGTAAACTGCCATTATTATATTATTGTTATCCTGTATTTATAGCTAATCATTTGATGATTGCATTAATGCTCATTACCTGATAAGGTGATACAGATATTATTATAATTTCAGGTGGTTTGTAGCTACTGATATGCGACAGAACAAGGCTCGACAAGTATTTCCCTGCTTTGATGAATTTCCATATAAAGCTCCTTTCACCATTAGTATTGGTCATCCAGAAGAGATGAGGTCTCTATCTAACATGCCACTTCGAGTAACAGAGAAGCAGTAAGTCTGTCATTTTATCATAAAAATGGTGAATTTATTGCTAAATCCAGTCAACTGCTAGCTGCAAAAACCTCTGTTTATATAGGGTGGATCATCCTGGCTGGGTTTGGGATCACTTTGAAAAGTCGCCACCAATGTCTCCATTTTCAGTGAATTTATATATCTTTGATCAAGAAATTATTGTCCCACTTGAGCCAAGAGATGACCTTGGTAAGTAATAACATTCAGTTTATTAACTATTACATACTTCAATGTACTTTCATTTTCCACATACATAAGAATGGCATTTTGTTTGAAATCTTCAGTAAGTTATAGATTGAAATTATTTCTTTAATTTTCTTTCTCTTAGAAAGATTATTATTACTTTATTATTAGATCTGTGTTGTTTAGCAGTCATGTCTGGTATATATATATATATATATATATATATATATATATATATATATATATATATATATATATAAAATAGAAAAGAGATGACTTACCAAAAGGACCGGCTCGTCGATAGAAACAAATAAAATAAAATTACACACAAACACACATACAAGCTTTCACAGCCTAGCTGCTTCGTCAGGCAGAAGGGAAGGAGAGGGAAAAGGAAATGATGAGGGTTTTAAGGGAGTGGCTAAGGAGTCATTCCAATCCCGGGACAGGAAAGACTTACCTTGGGGAGAAAAAAGGAGGGTAAATAAATACACACACACCCACACATTTACACAGACGCAAGTACACTTAGGCAGACATACTGTAGAACTGTAGAAAGCAAAGAAGTTAGAAGTTAGACAGAGATGCCACTTGAGGCAGAGGCTCTGTCCAGAGAACCAAGGCAAAGATGTTAAGATGGTGGGTGGGAATTCGAATTTAGCGGAGGTTGAGACCAGGTGGGCAACGGGAGGAGAGAATAAGCTGAAGGGCAAGTTCCCATCTCCGGAGTTCTGAAAGGTTGGTGTCGGTGGGAAGTATCCAGATAACCCGGACGGTGTAACACTGCGCCAAGATGTGCTGGCCGTGCACCAAGGCATGTTTAGCCACAGGGTGATCCTCATTACCAACAAACACTGTCTGCCTGTGACCGTTCATGCGAATGGACAGTTTGTTGCTGGTCATTCCCACATAGAATGCTTCACAGTGCAGGCATGTCAGTTGGAAAATCACGTGGGTGCTATCGCAAGTGGCTCTGCCCTTGATCGTGTACACCTTCCGGGTTACTGGACTGGAGTAAGTGGTGGTGGAAGGGTGCATAGGGCAGGTTTTACAACGGGGGCAGTTGCATGGGTAGGAGCCAGAGGGTAGGGAAGGTGGTTTGGGAATTTGATAGGGATGGACTAGGAGGTTACGAAGGTTAGGTGGGCGGCGGAAAGACACTCTTGGTGGAGTGGGAAGGATGTCATTAAGGATGGATCTCATTTCGGGGCAGGATTTAAGGAAGTCGTATCCCTGCTGGAGAGCCACATTCAGAGTCCGCTCCAGTCCCGGAAAGTATCCAGTGACAAAAGGGGCACTTCTGGAGTTCTTCGGTGGAAGGTTCTGGATTTGGGGGGATGAGGAGGTGGCTCTGGTAATTTGCTTCTGAACCAGATCAGGAGGATAGCTTCTGGTTCAGAAGCAAATTACCAGAGCCACCTCCTCATCCCCCCAAATCCAGAACCTTTCACCGAAGAACCCCAGAAGTGCCCCTTTTGTCACTGGATACTTTCCGGGACTGGAGCGGACTCTGAATGTGGCTCTCCAGCAGGGATACGACTTCCTTAAATCCTGCCCCGAAATGAGATCCATCCTTAATGACATCCTTCCCACTCCACCAAGAGTGTCTTTCCGCCGCCCACCTAACCTTCGTAACCTCCTAGTCCATCCCTATCAAATCCCCAAACCACCTTCCCTACCCTCTGGCTCCTACCCATGCAACCGCCCCCGTTGTAAAACCTGCCCTATGCACCCTTCCACCACCACTTACTCCAGTCCAGTAACCCGGAAGGTGTACACGATCAAGGGCAGAGCCACTTGCGATAGCACCCATGTGATTTACCAACTGACATGCCTGCACTGTGAAGCGTTCTATGTGGGAATGACCAGCAACAAACTGTCCATTCGCATGAACGGTCACAGGCAGACAGTGTTTGTTGGTAATGAGGATCACCCTGTGGCTAAACATGCCTTGGTGCACGGCCAGCACATCTTGGCGCATTGTTACACCGTCCGGGTTATCTGGATACTTCCCACCGACACCAACCTTTCAGAACTCCGGAGATGGAAACTTGCCCTTCAGCTTATTCTCTCCTCCCGTTGCCCACCTGGTCTCAACCTCCGCTAAATTCGAATTCCCACCCACCATCTTAACATCTTTGCCTTGGTTCTCTGGACAGAGCCTCTGCCTCAAGTGGCATCTCTGTCTAACTTCTAACTTCTTTGCTTTCTACAGTTCTACAGTATGTCTGCCTAAGTGTACTTGCGTCTGTGTAAATGTGTGGGTGTGTGTGTATTTATTTACCCTCCTTTTTTCTCCCCAAGGTAAGTCTTTCCTGTCCCGGGATTGGAATGACTCCTTAGCCACTCCCTTAAAACCCTCATCATTTCCTTTTCCCTCTCCTTCCCTTCTGCCTGACGAAGCAGCTAGGCTGCGAAAGCTTGTATGTGTGTTTGTGTGTAATTTTATTTTATTTGTTTCTATCGACGAGCCGGTCCTTTTGGTAAGTCATCCCTTTTCTATTTTTTTATTTTTGTTTATCCCACCGGGAAAGTTTCCCTCTATAATTTATATATATATATATATATATATATATATATATATATATATATATGAAGGAGACCTTCCAGGTGGGAAAATCTTTGGTTTCTACAAATGTCTGCCTAAGTGTGTTTGGATGTGGATATGTGTGAGTGTGTGTGTATTTGTTTACCTTCCTTTTTGTCCCCTAAGGTAAGTCCTTCCACTCCTGGGATTGGAATGGCTCCTTTTCCACTTCCTTAAAACCCATATCCTTCCCTTTCTCCTCTCCTTCCTCCCTCTTTTTCCCGAAGAAGCCACCACTGGTGGCGAAAGCTCGAATGGTTGTGTATTTTTGTGTGTGTTTGGTGTTCCTATCGACGAGCCTGTACTTTAGGTAAGTCAAAAATTTTATACTATATATATAGTAATTGTTGAATTCAAATTTATGATACGAATATTATAGAGGAAAAATTCCTAACAGGAAAAATATACGTAAAAAATTGATGAAGTACACTTACCAGGCGAAGGGGCACAGGCAGTAATAGCAACAAATAAACACACAGACACACACACACACACACACACACACACAAATGCTAGATTTCGCAGCCTAGCTGCTTCATCAGGCAGAAGGGAAGGAGAGGGAAAAGGAAATGATGAGGGTTTTAAGGAAGGGGGTAAGGAGCCATTCCAATCCCAGGACAGGAAAGACTTACCTTGGGGGAAAAAATGGAGGGTAAATAAATGCACATACACCCACACATTTACACAGACACAAGTACACTTAGGCAGACGTACTGTAGAACTGTTCTACAGTATGTCTGCCTAAGTGTACTTGTGTCTGTGTAAATGTGTGGGTGTATGTGCATTTATTTACCCTCCATTTTTTCCCCCAAGGTAAGTCTGTAGAACTGTTCTACAGTATGTCTGCCTAAGTGTACTTGTGTCTGTGTAAATGTGTGGGTGTATGTGCATTTATTTACCCTCCATTTTTTCCCCCAAGATAAGTCTTTCCTGTCCCGGGATTGGAATGGCTCCTTACCCCCTTCCTTAAAACCCTCATCATTTCCTTTTCCCTCTCCTTCCCTTCTGCCTGATGAAGCAGCTAGGCTGCGAAAGCTAGCATTTTTGTGTGTGTGTGTTTATTTGTTGCTATTACTGCCTGTGCCCCTTCGCCTGGTAAGTGTACTTCATCTATTTTTTACGTATACTATATATATATATATATATATATATATATATATATATATATATATATATTATTGCAGTAGCTGAAGTACTTGTTAACTTGTTATGTCCTTTTCCACTTAAAATCTGTAAACCAGTGTACAACACAAGGGAGTCTTTTATTCAATACAAAGACAGGAGATTATCTCCTCATGAAAGTTTAGGTCTAAAAGTGTCAGGATGATATTTTTCTAATTTATGACTAAAGACAGATAGTGACTTGGAAGTAGCAATGAAAAAATTCCAGCTCTGATGGTCTTGAAAACTTTTCCCTGTTAAATAGCAACTATTTTCATTGAAAGAAAAATACCCAGACACAAGATTACCCCCCCCCCCCTTCCAGGAAGGCAGCATTCCTAGACCCCCAGTCCTTCAGGTAAGGGAAGGGCACTTTTGGATTCAAACTGCAGAGCGTGATGGCCTCTCTAGAAAGGAGATGTCTTCATATTAAAATTACTAGTGCATCAACCTTTATAATGTATCAGATAGAACTTAAGTCTATATTTTATCCATATGCTTCACAAAAGATACCTCCACTGAGGCCTTATAGATAGAGTACCTGCGACTATACTGATGATGCCCTAGATAAAAGCATTGTCAGTGCTTTATTTATCCTATCACACAATGTTGGCAAAGTTGAAACATGTTATATGCGTACACCTTATTAAATGAAGATGATAATCTCTCTCAGGCTCATTTGTCACTTGTCTGTAAAACAAGATGATACATCACATTTCTTGGGTCCATTCACAGTGGGCTAGAAACATAATTTAGTGAGTGAGAGAAATGTGTCTGACTAATGGCTGAACATACTGAGAAACCAGGAGATGCCAATGTTACATGCCATCATCTTCATCATAATCCTGGATAGTTTCCAGCCACAGGCTGGGTGTGTTTATAACACAAGCTCCTGCCACTTTCTCCTGTCTTCCCACCATCTCTCTTTTATCACTCTGGCTCAGTCCTCTCCTCTCTTCTTGACACAATCCTCCACTCCTTTTAGCCACCTATCCCTTTGTCTTCCTCTTGGTCATTTCTTCTGCATCTGTATTTTGTGCATTCATCTTTAAAAGGCCATACCACTACAGTCTTTATGACTGATCCTATCCTGTAAGGGCTCCTCTCTCACAATTTCTCTGCTCTTCTCATTCCTCATCATCTCTTCTTGTTACCCCTATGCTATTTCACAGAAATTTCATTTCCCTGGCTTGTATTCTGCTTATCTCTTTTCTTCATTACCTTCAGGTCAATATTGAAATTTAGTAAATTCAGTATAATACTCCTTTGTTTTTTTGTGGTTCGTACTTATTCCATACTAAACTCCTAAGACTTGTAAAAAATACGTTTTCCTGCCTGCCACATTATGTAATCTCCTTTTTATTCCTCGCATTTTACTCGGCATTTTACTCAATTACACTTCCCAGGTACTTCAAGTTTTCTACCTTCTTCAGCTGTTCACCTCCAAGTGTTATTCCACTCACTGGTCTATCCTTTTTCCTGGTCATTAACATGAATTCACATTTATGGATGTTGAAATTCATTCTATATTCTCCCACAGTTTTTTCCCAAGCATCAAACTGCTTCTGGATTGCCTCCTCCTTGTTGCCCCAGACCATTTAGCAAATCCTCAAAATACTCTTTTCATGCTGTCTTGAGAGTCTCTCTGTTGTGAATCTCATTTCCATTCTCATGCATAATCACCACTCTCAGACCTCTTATTTTTGACCATCCCATATCATACTTTCTTATTTCCTTTGATGTCTTCCTCCATCATCTCTGTCCACTTAACCATACACTTCTTTTCCTCTGTGACCACCTTTGCTGCTTCTTTCAACATTAAAATGCACTCAAAGTGGAGTTCACTCTCTTCAAACAAACATACCAAAGTGTTGTCAGCTGCCATAACCTAATTGCACGTGATAGTGCGTTTCTCTTCTGTGGCCACCTCAATCTGCAACTTTTCCACAAACTTTTTTCATTATTGCTAACCACAGATCAGTGTCATATATTATGTGATTTAGTGAGAATTAATGGAAGGTCCAGTAAGGAATGTTAATAATAATATGTGGTAGGGAACAACAGAACGTAAAGACGAACATTGAGCCGCTGACAGACACAAATAAAAGACACACAAACACACACACAATTCTAAAGTTTCGTCCGGGCCTTCCTCAGAACACTCATCCACAGCATCACTCAGGCACTCTCATCCACACACGTCAGCCATCTCTGGCCACCCAACATAGTCTTTACTCACAGCAAGTGGAAGGGATGGGAGGGGAGAGGGGGAAGGAGCGGAGGAGGGAAGGAAGTGGAGAGGAAAGATAAGGGTGGGGATACAACAAGCAGAGGCAATATCAGGTGAAAAATGAGATGCAGTATGAAAAAGGGTGGATATATATATATGTAGCCTATAGGGGAAAAATAATTTAAAAAAAACAGGAAGCACACAGTAGGGAAAGGGGCATGAATAGGAAGGGAATGTAGGATGTGAGGGGGTGGGGGAGTATGGGCATGGAATGTAGGATGTTAGGTTACCTGAGGTTAAGGCCAGGATGACTGCAGGACCTTAGTGTGTGCTGTAGGGATAACTCCCATCTCTGCAGTTCAGAAAAGCTGGTGGAGGAGGGGAGGATCCAGATAGCTCAGGCTCTCCATAAGGATGAATGACCACCATCAAACTGTGGCCAAGATCAATATGGACTATCTGTGGCACAGCATGCAGTGGAGCACAACACCTTGGACTTTAACAGCTGCTTTACCACCTGAGCTATCTAGATCCTCCCCTCCTCCACCAGCTTTTCTGAAATGCGGAGAGGGGAGTTATCCCTACAGCACATCCTATGGTACCACAACCATCCTGGCCTCAACCTCAAGATAACCTAATATCCTACATTCCATGCCCCACAGTCCCCTCCCTCTCACATCCTATATTTCCTTCCTATCCATGCCCCTTTCCCTACTGTGTGCTTCCTGTTTTTTTAATTATTTTTCCCCCTTAGGCTCCATATATATCCCCCCTTTTTCATACTGCATCTCATTTTTCACTTGACATCACCTCTCCTTGTTGTATCCCCACCCTTATCTTCCCTCTCCACTTTCCCCCCTCCTCTGCTCCTTCCCTCTTCCCCTCCCATCCCTTCCACTTGCTCTCAGTCAGACTGTGTTGGGTGGACTGAGATGGCTGACGTGTGTGGTTGAGTGTGCCTGAATGATTGTGTGGATGAGTGTTCTCTGTCTGAGGAAGGGTGCGGCCAAAAATTTAGAATTGTGTGTATTTTTGTGTGTCTTTTATTTGTGTCTCTCAGCAGCTCAACATATTATTATTAGTGAGAACTAAAACAGAAAAGAAGAGTGTGTCATGAATTGTTTGTGAAAGAGTTAATTACCAGTCATAATTATTAATTCAAATTATTAATTCAAAGTCTCACATGAATGGTTTAAACCAGAGCTGGCCACCACTAATAAAAAATTTAGCTTCGTTAATCATTAATCCATTACTAAAAAGTTAACATCGTTAAACATTAAAATGTTATTTTATAGACAATTTAACGGAAGTTAACATTAATTGTTAACTCCTAAAAGTACTGTTCATCCGTGAAAACTTGCCTTCATTCTCCATATTTATATATTTGGGGTTGTTGAATCATTGAAGTGAACAATTAAATAAAACATATTGCCCTATCTGATACAGAAAAAAAGTTTTGGTTGGTCAAGTTTATGTAGGACTTGGAGTATAAATAAAAACTAGTGTTACTCTGACACTCTATCCTGGCACATGGTTGCGAGCGTAAATAAATGTGTACTAATCACATGCCATATTGTAAAGGTGCAAAACCGCCCTCACTAGAGTCGTTCGTTTTGGCGGAAAAGTGTTATGTTCTGTAAGATGATTACTCTTCTTGTACATAATGAAGATTTTGTCATTCATTAATGCTCACGGCTGGCTGCCAGGACATAGTGTCCTAGTAATACATAAAGCTTAGTTTGTAATAATAATTATATAATAATTGAGCAATAAAATAAAATTTACAGGATACTCAAAATATGTAACTCCACTGAATATCATTTGACATAAGGTACATATTGCCTTTACGAAACATTAACATATTAAAATTCTTGTCTGACTGTTGGGCATGTTTGGGAGTCAAAACACCTTTTCCCCATAGGAAAAAGACATTCCATTGCAGCACTTGAAGGTGTAGTGCCAATATATTTTATACCTGTCGTTAAATGAACATTTTGATTTCATGTTCAGCCACATTTTCATTAGATTCTGTGATTTACTTGTTAAACATATTTGGCCTGTGGTCTTATGGGGTATAAGTAGGTACTATAATACCAAATGATACACCATTTACAAGAACACTTCTTTATTGGACTGTAATGTACAACGGGTCAAAGAAAACTGAACAAAAGGCACCAAGACGAAACATCCATTCTGGTGAGCAAAGAATATCGACACAAAGATGTACATTGGTAGTCGGTGATGGTCGATAGTTCGTTACTTCTGCGATCATCGCCACAGTCTTCTTAGATTGAATGACAAAATTTAAAAAAAATGTTGCACTGAAGGTTCATTACAAATAAAAAATGAAATGCATCTGGTGTAAAATATTTATTTAATTGCAGTCAGTATAAAATGGGAAAACTAATATAATTAAAATTATATACTAATTTCCTGATTAGGTGTGTCAGCCATATCTTGATTCTTGCAGCCTCCATTATTGATTGTTTCGTGGTATGCAATTTAAATTTGTTCCTGTCAGCTTTAACAAAGTTAAATGAGAAAATTGTAATGAAAATGAACTCTTCCTGCCTTCCTGTCACCATTCACCACTAATACTTATGGTGATCTGATACTCCACAAGTTAGAACATTAAAAATACTTAATTTGTTTAGTACGTCATCGCTGAATATACTATTAATCAACAGGGACATGAGATAAACGTTTATTTTTGTTGAAATGTTCTTGTTCCCCATTGTTATTGCAGATGGAAACAAGAAGTGGGTACAAAAATAATGGATTAACAGACTTAGTACAAGTTACCAGAAGTTAAAGAGTCCATTAATGTTTTTTTGAATTAACTTAAAAGTTAATCCGTTACTCAAAAATTTAACTTCATTAATTAACAATTAATGGATTGATGGACTTGGGTCCAGCTCTGGTTTAAACATACAACTTATCACAAACCACAAGCATTAGTGGAGTCGGTAAAAATTGATACTGTCTGTCCTGGATGAATGGGAACTGTGGTATCTGTTTTCACCACCCCTGGTGATACCGTGTCTGCCATGGATATCTCTTCCATCATAGTATAGTGTGCAGTGACATGTGATCCATTTCTCCCCAAGGAAGGGGGAGTGTAATAAATTGCCACGTAGTGAACCTACCAATTACTTGAGAAAAAGGTTAAGCCAATACAGCAATCATAGTGCACACCAAAATTCAAACAGTAAGACTGCAAGTATCTGCAGCAATACCAGTGGTAATCCTGGCAACTGATATCCATCTCTTAAGCCATAATGTGGGCACTATTCTCCACCAGTGGCATTTAACATTACCAATATCTTTGTAATGCTGTACATGGGCCAATAAAATTTTACTTACCATCCCAGCAGCCTTGTGTGATGTTGGCATCACATGGTAGAAATTATTAGCCAAGATGTTAATATTCTCAGCATTCCACCAAAAATGACTTATTAGTGTTTCATACTGTCCAAGAAGTAAATAAGAAATGCTGTTCCTACTCTATGGTTGACAGGTTCTTGTATGTACCCATGTCTGCCCAGTAGAAGTAACTGCCGTTGTAACGCAAACATTTCAGGACACAAAATTTGCATTGTCATGAGATGACTAGGGGTGGAGAAGACATTGTTCTAACTTACCACAGTTATGTTCTGCTTATGACCAGTGATCTGCCTTAGAGTAGTAAAAGGTTACGTGAGAAGTAATTAGCAGTACTCCGTACTGTCTGCCTTAGACATTGGTGAAATGTAGTGGCCATTTGGATTCAGTTGGAAATAATTTAAATGCCTTGGCCACACTTGAAACTTTGTTAAAGCCTTGTGGGTTTCGACATACCATCATTTTCAATGGCTATAAAAAGACATTGGTATTAATATTGATTATCTGTCAACATGCCCTGAAATGAGAGACATCCTACTCAAGATCCTTCTGACCCCTTCTAAAGTGGTGTTCTGTCACCCACCCAACCTCCACAACATCCTAGACCATCCCTATGCCACTCTCAACCACAACCCCTTACCATAGGGATAATATCCCTGTGGAACCCCTCAATGAAAAACCAGCCCAATCCACCCACCCAGCACTTCCTATTCCAGTCTTGTCACAGGCTTATCCTACCCCATTGGAGGTCAGGCCACCTGTGAAAGCAACCATGTGATTTACCAACTCTGCTGCAGTCATTTCACAGCATTTTGTATTGGTCTGATGACAAACCAGCTGCCCATCCGGATGAATGGTCACTGTCAAACTGTGGTGAAAAGCAAGGTGGTGCAACATGTGGCTGAACGCAGCGCTCTGGATTTCAATGACTGCTTTACGGGCATGGTATTCATCAGAGAAAGAAACACATACATTCACACAATCACTGTGACAACTAGACTGTGAGAGAGGTGGGATGTGGAGGGGAAAGGACCCCAGATAAGGGTGGGGATGGAAAGTTCCGCATTGCATGATGGATTGTAAAGGCTCTGATACGTTGGAATTTGAGTTGTGGCACTGAACACAGTGAAGAGAAGGGGTGGGAAAGGATAAAATGGAAGTGTAGAGGAGTGGGGAGATTTGCAATGATAAAAATAATAAGTAAAAATAAAAATCTATTATGATAAAAGATAAAAATAAGAAAGTAATTAATTAAGGGGATATTGTGAGGAGTGACAGGCAGTTGCAAGGAAGACATAAATTGGAGAGATACAGGACAATGAGTGAGGGAGGAGGAAGATGTTAGGCATAGATTGTAGGGATGGGAGGAAGATTGCGGGACCATAGAATGTGTTGAAGAGACATCTCCAATCTACACAGTTCAAAGGAGCTGGTAGAGGAGGGGAGGATCCAGATGGTTCAGGTAGTAAAGCAGTCATTGAAAGATTTATAATGTGTTATAGTTGCAAATGATCATGATTAGATGTGTGTCCTGTAATTGATGTAATTTTTTTTACCTCTTTGGATGGTCTGTTGTTTGACTGAATCTGGTAGTTTTAATAAGTGCACATGCAGCTATTGTGTACTCAAAAAAAAAATTTCAAAGCTATTTAATAAGTTTCAGTCATTTCCTTTTAAAATATGTTTAATTTTTAATTTTTTGTTGTCATTTACCAACAGGTTCTGTGACCCTGCGCTCATATGTACCAGTCCATTTATTAGAGGATGTGAAACAAGCAGAAAACCAAATTCTTCAAACTGTGGAGAAAATTGAGACATTCCTTCGTACAAGATATCCTTTACCTGAGCTACAAATTGTAATTTCACCTGGATTAAAACAACATCATGATGGATTTGGACTCTTACTATTCAGGTTAGTACATAGATGCAATGAAAGCACATAAATATTCAATGTACGGATATTAATTGAAAAAAGGAAAAACATATTAAATGGTTTGTGGTCCACTATTTGCTCTGTTTTCAAATAAAAACACTAACATGCAACTTAAGCTATACTAAGCAAGTTAAAAATTAACAAATAGGTAAAAATTTTAATTGCTTGTAAGTGCATTAACATTAGTTATGAAATGTCTGAATTAATGTTAACAACTCATGATAATCTCATATTGTACACAGCTTTAGAAAAGTGATTAACACTTATTATTGGGGATCTTCAATGGTCAACAGGATGACCATATTGTTTCTGGAATTGAAAATGTTAGTGATAAACATTTATTATTACAGGCTTTTTTAAAATTATATCCAAACATTTTTACACTTTTCAAGGGACTTCAGTGAAATGGTGTAAAATGCAGGAAAACATAAAAAGCAGGAAATAATGTTTTAAATGGTGAAATATGCTTACTGGATCAGCCTTGCATTTTCGTAGTTTATTTGTGATATATGTACCTCATAGGCATCAAAATACTCACCAGGGAGCTTATTATATAATAAAGGTTATCCAAATTTTTACCTTTTTAAGCAAAAGGCAGAACTGGTAATTTTATGGGAAGTAGAAATTTTTGACATAATTTCATTCATTATCATCGAGGACGCCACTGCCGGGCTATGTAACACATCTTCAAAATTACTGCCTTTTACCGGAATTAATTATTTACGTAGTAAAACTGCAGCAGTTCCATTCTTTTTGTATTTTTCTATGTTTCACACAATGTTATTAGAGAATTTATTTGATTTCTCGAGTGCAAATATATGCATAAGTATTTCTGTGACGTTTGCATAGGATCAGCATCTCGCACTGTTATCGCTTTTTTTGAGGTTGTGGGTATTATGGTGGTGGCAAAACTAATAATATCCAACTTTAACAGATAACGTTCTTTATTAATCAGAAATATGTATCACAAAAACAATGCAACTCTTTATTCTCACATCAACAAGGCAACTGGTTCTGATTAAGTACACACCAGCTGCTCTGGCAAAGAAGCTGGTGGAAAGAGGAACTACACTGTCACAAATCGGCGTGTCGTAAGTCCACTAGACGTGTACTGCCAATAACGAAATGCAAAATATATGTTTGAATAAATGCTAAGTGTCAAGAAACTTGACTGCAAAAAACTTATAAACGTTATACTTTAAGGTGAAAGGCATACCAGCATCAAGTAATATAGATTACCGAATTTTTTCTTCACGAACATGCTTTCAAAAAGTGTAAAATGCGGGAAAAGTGTAGGTATGTTAATGCAAAAGTGGGGATAAATTAACACTGTGAAAATAGGAAATTTGATGGGGCCGACAAAAAAAGGTGTAAATGGCGGGAAAACATAAAAACTGGGAACGTAAATATGGGGTTTTACTGTAATAGTATTCAGCAATGTAGCTTTTTCATGATATAACTAAGTAGTGCTTTCAGTGATTTGTAAAATTATTTTCATTTTCTTACTATCCTACAATTACTGAGAAGATACTATCCAATAGGACAAAACATAAATAATATATTACAAACAATCTACTCTCTTTGGTAAGAAGGAAATTAGTACCAAGACTAAATTAGCAGTCACCACTCTATCTTTGGACCAACTTTGTTGTATGGGAGTGAAAGCTAGGTGGATACAGATTAACTTTTTAATAAGGTTGAGGTTACAGATATGAAAGTAGCAAGGATGATTACTGGTACTAAGAGATGGGAATAATGGCAGGAGGGTATCCATAATGAGGAAATAAAGAGAAACTGATGATGAAAGAGTTAGAGCAAACGGCTGAGATGGTGGGGGTCATGTTACATGTGTGGGAGAAGCAAGTTTACCCAAGAGACTGACAGGATCAGCAGTAGATGATGAGAGGAGTTGAGGTAGACCAAGGAGAAAGCACTGGATTTAGTCAAGAATGATTTTGATGTAACAGACTTAAATCAGATGAATAAGGGATCGTGAAGGAACTTAAACACAAACCCTATTTACAAAACTTTATTCACTTTGTTGACAATGAAAATCACAGATAACATATGCAAAAATAAATAAATTATTACACTACATATACCATCACTGACCTCAAAGATAAAGAATTAAACACTTGACATTAGTACATATGCACCTACCTACCAAAATCTATGTTACGAATATTTACTAAATAATATCTATGCTATATAATAATGGAAAGTCCAGGTTGGAATAAATAATAGTGAGGACAGTTTACAACTCACCGCAAAGACGTGGCGACGAGCTGCGACAGGCACATATAAAAGACACACACATACAACACATTCAGCTATCGGCCATGGCCTTCTTCAGAAAATAGAGCACTCACGCAATCACACAGGCACACAACACAGTCATACAACCATCACCTCCGACTGCCACACTTCGAATCACGCTCTGCAGCGAATCGGGGATGGGAGGGGAGGGGAGGGGGAGGGGATAGAAAGGTTACGTCACGGTGGTGGGGATGGGTTAGATGGGAATAACGAGATGCAGCTTAGGAATGGAGTGGGGAGGCGGGTGAGCGGAGAAAATAAAATAAAATAAAGTAAAATAACATATATATATAAAATGCATGCACACTGCAAGTACACAAGACCGCATACACACACACACACACACACACACACACACACACACACACACACACACATATATATATATATATATATATACAAACACACGATCACACATTCACACACCACTCAAAATAGGTGAGGTTTGGGATAGAGAGGTAGGAACTGTAAGGTATGGAAAAATATATATATATATAGGGAAGTTATCGTAGGTTGAGGCCTGGTTGATTTCGGGATCGGAGAATGTATTGTAGGGATAACTCCCATCTGTGCAGTTCAGAAAAGCTGGTGGTGGATGGGAGGATCCAGATGGCCCTCACACACCCCCAAATCCTCTTCCTAACACCAGTAACCATCCACAAAAGAGCGCTCCCCTTGTCACCCAGTACTACCCTGGTCTCGAACAACTAAATTCCATCCTTCGCCAAGGTTTTGATTTTCTATCCTCGTGCCCTGAAATGAGAGACATCCTGCCAAAGATCCTTCCCACCCCTCCTAAAGTGGTGTTCCGTCGCCCTCCCAACCTTCACAACATCCTAGTTCATCCTTATGCCACCCCGAAACCCAGCTCACTGCCACAGGGATCATATCCTTGTGGAAGACCCCGCTGCAAGACCTGTCCAATCCACCCACCCAGCACTTCCTATTCCAGTCCTGTCACAGGCTTATCCTACCCTATCAGAGGCCGGGCCACTTGTGAAAGCAGCCACGTAATTTACCAACTGTGCTGCAAGCACTGTACTGCTTTCTATATTGGCATGACCACCAACCAGCTGTCCATTAGGATGAATGGCCACCGCCAAACTGTGGCCAAAAACAAGGTGGACCACCCTGTGGCACAGCATGCAGCGGAGCACATGCTTGATTTCAATGGCTGCTTCACAACCCGGGCCATCTGGATCCTCCCATCCACCACCAGCTTTTCTGAACTGCACAGATGGGAGTTATCCCTACAATACATTCTCCGATCCCGAAATCAACCAGGCCTCAACCTACGATAACTTCCCTATATATATATATTTTTCCATACCTTACAGTTCCTACCTCTCTATCCCAAACCTCACCTATTTTGAGTGGTGTGTGAATGTGTGATCGTGTGTTTGTATATATATATATGTGTGTGTGTATATGCGTATATGTGTGTATGTGTATATATATATATATATATATATATATGTGTGTGTGTGTGTGTGTGTGTGTGTGTGTGTGTGTGTGTGTGTGTATATATGTGTGTGTGTGTGTGTGTGTGTGTGTGTGTGTGTGTGTGTGTGTGTGTGTATGCGGTCTTGTGTACTTGCAGTGTGCATGCATTTTATATATATATATATATATATATATATATATATATATATATATATATATGTGTGTGTGTGTGTGTGTGTGTGTGTGTGTTATTTTACTTTATTTTATTTTATTTTCTCCGCTCACCCGCCTCCCCACTCCATTCCTAAGCTGCATCTCGTTATTCCCATCTAACCCATCCCCACCACCGTGACGTAACCTTTCTATCCCCTCCCCCTCCCCTCCCCTCCCGTCCCCGATTCGCTGCAGAGCGTGATTCGAAGTGTGGCAGTCGGAGGTGATGGTTGTATGACTGTGTTGTGTGCCTGTGTGATTGCGTGAGTGCTCTATTTTCTGAAGAAGGCCATGGCCGATAGCTGAATGTGTTGTATGTGTGTGTCTTTTATATGTGCCTGTCGCAGCTCGTCACCATGTCTTTGCGGTGAGTTGTAAACTGTCCTCACTATATTATTTATTCCAACCTGGAATTTCCATTATTATATTTTGCCTAACGATCTCCCTTCCATCCCATAACCTTTTCCTTTGTTACTACTTTCTATAATATTCCTCTATCAATATTTCCTTCTCTCTTGTATTTTCCTATTTTTCTTCTTCTCAATCCTTTGTAACTGTCACATTCCGACTTCCGAGCCAACAATCCCGCCAGCTTTCAACAGAGAACTTTATAACCACGCCGATTGTTGATGCAGCTTATTCTTCCCCCTTCCAGTTATTCTAATACACCTTTCCTTACTTTCCCTTTTGTATTTTCTCGTAGTTTTGGTCAACTGTATATACATTTTTTTTTTTTTTTTTTTTTTTCATCACCTTAGTTATTTATTACGACCCAACTATGCCAGAACCACTTTCGTTTGAACTAATGGACCCGCCCACAGATATGTACATGTAATCTTTTATCCCCAGCCCCGTATATTCTTCTCCTCTGGCACTATATATTAGAATTACGTAAATTTACGTTACTGTGTCTTGAGTTTTCTGCTCTAGAAGCTCCATTATAGCCTTTCTTCCACGAATTTCCGTACTTATGCGTTGTTTGGGTTTTGTACACATTTTTGCGGTGGGCTGCTTGCTCCTGTGTGAGATCTACCGTTTTAGTGCGTGATATTGCGTTGTGGTGCATGATTTTATTCGTGATTTTGCAGCTTTTTCCGTCATTTAGTGCACTTGGGCGTGAATCTGCGTGCTTGGGTGTGTATCTGTGTAGTTGTGTGCGCGGATTTACGAACTTTTGCGTGCCTGGTGCGTATTTTGCGTGTTGAGGAACCTCTTCACAGGTTCATCATAATCCACTGTCTCTCCCATCATTCCTCACTTTCCACTTTCCCGGCACTATCCTGTCCCAATGGACCCCTGCTCCTTCTATCTGTACCAGTTCAGGAAAGTATCCCTTTCCCTGGCCAAAACCCAATCCCACATCCTATTCCTAAAATGCTGTCTAAGTCATGGTATCCCTCCCAACGGTCTAACCTTAAAAATTCCATTGTCTGGATCCCACCCCTCCTTCCACAATGACCTGCACCTTTTCAGATTCCACCAATCCTTATCCCTCACGAACCTAGTCCTACAAAATCACCTCTCCATGGCTCATAAATCCCTTAGCTACCTTCTCTCCCTCCGTAAGATATTACTATTGTGTAACGAAAAATACCTACATCCCATCTCCCAGATCGAATCCTTTGCTCTCCAGCAACTGGAGGAGCATTCCAAACACCACCTCCACAAACTGTCCAGCCTGCTGACATCATATTGCTGACTTGGAGCACCCATATCCAATCCCTATCCGAACCAC